>VZUI01032994.1:0-60103 GCA_013401135.1 Cettia cetti
CTGTCTGTCTGTCTGTCTGTCTGTCTGTCTGTCTGTCTATCTATCTATCTATCTATCTATCTATCTATCTATCTATCGTTGCATTTCTCTCCAGGAGAACAAGGTGTCTGTGGCCCAGGCATTCCCCCTGAAGGAATTATCCTCCACAAAAAGGGATGAACTTTGCTCTAAAAATACAGAGAGTGCAGAGGAAAAGATGGAGGGGTCCCAGAGAGAGAACAAAGAGAGATAAGGATGTCAGGTTAACCAGATCACAGGGTCTGGAGGGAAAAAAAGAACTGAAGATTCCTGCTTTGGCTTTCAAAGGACCCATCTCAGCACCACTGGAGCTTCAGAGGAAAATTTCACCCTTCTACAGGATCATTGCTCCAGCAGAACCACAGCTGGACTGCAGGAGGGCTGGGCTGGGCTGCTCCAACACCCTGAACCAACAGGATGCCAGGCTGTGTTCTGACTCTCTCAAGGTTTTTATTTTTGTCCATTTGGTTTGTGGTTTTTTGTACTACTACATTTTAAATATTCCTGGTAAAGAGCTGTTATTCTTTGCCTGAGAGCCCCTTAATTTCAAAATTGTAACAATTCAGAGGGAAGGGGTTTCCCTTCTCCAATCCAAGGGAAGCTCCAGCTTTTCCCTGGCAGACACCTGCCTTCCCAAAAGAAAAAAACAGCCAAGGAGGGAGGAGCAGCACAGAGCAGGGTGACTGCAGTGCCCAGGAACACCACAGCCTGATGTGGCTTCATGGGACCCTTTGGTGACATTTGGGAGCCCCAGCTCAGCTGCTTCTGTTCAGCATGGCATCTCCCATTTCCCAGCTGATGACATTCCCAGCAGCAATCCTCCTCCTGAGCAAGCCAGTTCCACTGGGAGACATTTTTTGCCTGGTCTCCAGTGACAAAAGTGTTGCCCACAGCTTCATAACGGGCTAAAAACTGCTTTTTACAGGCTGGGAGAGGTTTGAAACCTCCCACAGTCCCAAGGGCTGGTTTTGTCTTTCAGCAGCTGTAAATGTAATTTAAAAAAAAAATAGATGGCTGAGGGGTTTTGGGTTTTTTTGTTGGTTTTTTTCCCCCCACCTCTCCAATAAAAGGAAGCCAGAGAAAAGGAGAAAAAAAAGCTCAGAGTGTCCCCTTGAGAGAAGCAAAGCAGAGCATTCTGCTCAGTTGCTATGAAGAGGAATGTTGCTGTTGCAGAGCATTCCCAGAGCCCACAGGGCTGGAGAACACCCAAGGGACAGAACTGTACTTCCCTTTCCCCCAAGCTGGAATCCAAAAGCCAGGCAGCTGCAGGTCCAGCTCAGCTCAGGAAATCCAGCCCTCCTTCTCCATCCCAGAGTTAAATTAGCATTTCACTGCCAAGGTTTGGACTAAAAACATTTAAAAAATCCCACCCCAGCAGCCTCCAGTTGCACTGCTCCAGCGAAAGCAAAAAGGAACATCAAGATATGCTTCAGGCAGAGCAGGTGATAAGCTATAAAGGCTATAAAATCCTATAAATTCTATAAAAGGCTATAAAATGCTCTAAGCTGCCCTGCTCTGAGCCTCTTCCACAGACTGGAATATTTTGTAGGAGCCCAAAGGGTGAACTCCCATGAATAAATCCATTTTCACATTGAGAGAGCCAGAGAAAGCCAAACCTGTGTGATAAAAGTGCACAAAGGCTGCCACTGCCACCAGGGGTGGGTGAGAGCTGTAACCTGCACAGAACAAAGAGGGAGGAGATCCCCTGGAGCAATCAGGATCTGCAGGGATCTCCTCCCCAAGAGGAAAAATCCTGGGGTTCTCCATCCCCTAAAACACAGCAGCCAAAGCTCCCTTAAAATCCTGGGGTTCTCCATCCCCTAAAACACAGCAGCCACACTTCCCTTACCTTCAGGATCTTGTGCTGGGAGCTGAGGGCCCCGTATCTGTTCATGGAGTCTTGCTGGGGAGGAAAAAAAAGATTCAACAGTGTCATTAAAATCTGGGAAAAGCCAAGGGAGGGAGAGCAAACCCAGAGAAACATGGGCCCAAAATCACAGCCCCAGGGAGGGACTGGACCAGCCCACCATGGGGACCAGCAGAACATGCAAGGCAGGAGAGAACTTTCTCAAAGAGCTTTTTCCAAGCATCTTATTAAGTGCATTTATTTATTTATTTAAAATAAATCTAATTTTTTTGTTGTTTTAAATAAGTATTTATTATAAAGAAATAAAAATAATAAATACATTTTATATGCAATATGTAAATGTATAATAATGTATAATTAAATATACAAAATAATGCATAAAATATAAAAATATATTATATTGAATAAATTATATATTTTTATATTTGTTTATTATAAATAAATACATTATATTTATATACTACAGATATAAATTCAGATATGTTTCTGTCACAGGCTGACATTCACCCACAGAGGGGAGGCCTCAGAGTGATTCCCCTTCTCCAGCATCTCATGCACAGATGCTCTGGGAAAGGAACAAACCCAGCCTGGAAAGTTGAGTGAATGTGACAGACTGTATCCCAGGGATGCATTTCTTCCCAGCCCTGACTGAAGAGTCCTTTTCCCTGCTGAGTCCAAGGGCTGGTGAAAATCATCTGCCAATCCCTGGAGACAGCAAACAATGGATGTGCTCTGCCCAGCTCCACCATGGCCTTTCCTCCCCGTGGCGAGCCTTGCATTCAGCCTCTCCTGTCCCGCGGGATTCACACGGGATTCACATGGAATTCACACAGGATTCACATGGAATTCACACAGGATTCACATGGAATTCACACGGGATTCACACAGGATTCACATGGGATTCTCACGGAATTTACACGGGATTCACATGGGATTCACACGGAATTCACATGGAATTCACACAGGAGTCACATGGGATTCACACGGGATTCCCACGGGATTCCCACGGGATTCCCACGGGATTCCCACAGGATTCCCACGGGATTCTCAATCCCCCTGCCAGGCCAGGGGCTGGGAATCATCTCCTGGGCTGGGAGAAGGGGCAGAACAGCCCCAGCCCTTTCCCTGAGCAGGAGCAAATGCTCACACACTTCTTGAGCAGAGGAGTCAGCCAAAGTTCAGCCTGTCCCACGCACTCACAGAGCCTTCCCTGCCTTCCAGTGGCCCCACGGCCCCGGTGGCACCAGAGAAAAATATTTCCCATTGTTCCAGAGAGCCCGGGACAAACCACACCTACCTTCTCCTTGTTGAGAGCTTCCTGAGCTTCTAACTTGTACACTAAAAAATCTAGGAGTGGGAGAAAAGGAGGCAGTTTAATGAGCTGGAGTTTCACAAGGATCTGGTTTGGATTTTGGAGGGGAGGGGGAGGGAAGAAGGAATTCAGCCCCTCGCTGAGAAAAAGGCTGCAAGTCAATAAGCTGGAATGCAGATGCTGCTGGGAGACCATTCCATGCCCTTGGGAAGGTGGGAGTATTTTCCACCCAAAAAATGCCCTTCCTTTCCCATTCCATAGGCAAGTGCATTGGTGAGCTCCTGCCTCACAAACAAAAAGCTGCAGCTTGATGGCAAGGAAGATGAGTAACTTGTTGGGGTACTCTGAAATGAGAGATGAGTCTGGAAAATGGGAACCAAAGGTGCTGTGAGACCCAAACTCATGTGCTGAGCTCATCTTAAAACAGGAAGGTCTCACAGCAAGTAATGTGGATTAGGATGCTTAATTTTCTCAACCAATTAATTAAAGAGGCAGCAAAGAAATGCAAATTCTGCCTCAGGCAGGCACAGAACTGCAGCCAAACCTGGATGCTGGATACAGCACCCAGAAGCACAGAGCATGCTGGAGTGAGGGGCAGGGATGTCACCCCAAACAATCTTTTTTAAAGATAAACCCCAATTTATGAAGTTTCCAACAGCAATGTGATGCAGAGGGGCCTGACAGCTGAGCACAGCACTCTGCTGAAAGGCACAAGAGTTGGGTTTCTGCTTCCTGCTGCATTCCATGGTCTTTAAAATGCCCTGCAGGTTTGTGCCTGCTCCAGTGCATCAGCTCTGCAGGGCTGCACTGGGGAGGGCAGTGACATCACTGAGCACTTGTAGAGCTCAGCATCTTCAGCTCACTTTTGGGAGAAAGCTGACACCTTCCCAAGGAGAAAGCAGGGTCCAGTGCCAGGTTTAGTCAGCACTTGAAGTGTTCAAACACCACAGAGTGCTCCCAGATTGGCCTGAGGACAAATGCAGGAGTAGGAGAGAGCAGAACCCACCTGCCAGCACCCTCTGCCCACAGGCTTGTCACCTCTCTGTTCCCAAATTCCACCCAGGGACAGGCACACTGAGGCAGGAGAGGCTTTGGGGACAGCTTTGGGGACTCACCTTCCTTTGTCTTCTTGTGCTCCCCTCTCTCCTTCTGCAGGGACCTCTCCAGGCGGGACCGGTGCTCGTACACCACTGTGGGGGAGGCACAGCGTGACACAAACCCCCCTTTTGTCCCCACCTCTCTCCTCCCACCTGTTCATTCCCCTGCCTGCAGCAGGGAGGGGACATTTGGGCTGCAGATTCCTGATACAACACACCAGTCTCACCCAAAAATTGGGAGTATTTGCACTCAGGCTTTGCTTTGAAGCCCAAGCTGTGATGCCCAGGAGCTGCCTCAGTGGTCAGTGGCTAAATTGTGTTTTTGTGAGCCAAGTGCCTGCCAGGCTCAAGCAGCCAGAGCCACCTGTTCTGGAAAGGCATCAGAACCATGCAGAAGAGATTTTTTTCCCCTTCCACAATTCAGCCATTGACTGGCCCTCAGTGCAGGAGAGAGATTTTTTTCCCCTTCCACAAGCCAGGCTACTGAGAAAAACTGAACCAAGCAGCTCATTACACACAAACCTGAGAACAGAGAGGGCTGAGCAGCCCCATGACAAATGGGAGTGCCAGAGAAGCCTCCTGGAGGATGGTGATGAACCCACTCTGATGTGTGAATGCCACCACTCAGCTCCAACAGGCTCCTCATGCCCTCAGATGGGCCAGGGCAGCACTCAGAGGGAGAGGTGATGAAAGAAACCTCCCAGAGCCAAGATCCCTGCAGAGCCAAGAATTTTGGGGGCCAACTGTGCCATAACTCACAGTCTCCAGGAAAATGAAGCGAGTGGGGAGCACGAAACCAGTGCTGATCCATTCCCTGCTGAAATCTTGCCAAGCCAAGAGCCCCAAGTGACTCATGCTCTCATTCCAAGTGGATTTGTGCACCCTGCCAGCTCCACTCAGGTCGTGCTGGAGCAGCAAATTCCTCTGTTCCTTCTGGCCTCGCTCAAGGGACAGCAAGGGGCAGTGCCAGAGGTGAGGCAGGCTGGCCCCTTCCTTATCTTGACGTCCCAGAGATGAAGATGCTTCCCCTGGACTGGGCCAGCACTCAGACCTTCCTCTGAACCACATTGTTCCAAACCATTCCAGCAGTGCTTCCAACCTGGGAGGATGTTTCCTTCCCCCTGCTAGGCAGCAATCCCATCTCTGCAGCTGCCCAAGTGTCTCCTCTGTGACAGCTTTATTTTTAGGAATACTTTTCCCAACAGACTGCTCAGATGTCACCCCGAGGGCTTCCCCAGCTGAGCACACAAAGGGCCGTGGGTGCAACTTCACTCCCTTTTCCAAGGGATTTGTCAGCTTGAGAACATCAGCCACTTCCCAGAGGATTTGGGAGCCCTGGGCACTCACTTTCTGACTCTCCCACATCTGAATTCCTTGCAGTCTGATCTAGCAGAGCTGCCGAGGGCAAGGCTTTGATGTGATGGGAACTTCCCACCAGCAATGGGCTGTGTTAACACCCACAGCCACAGATCCTAACGAGGCCAGCCCAGAGCAGGGGAGGCTGCAGGGACAGCTCCAGATCACAAGCTGTTTATTCTGAATTTTACAGCACAAAATCTGCCTCTCCCCGACCCTGCTTTTATAAGTCAGATAAACTGAAGTAACCTCCAGTGACTAGAAAAGAAAGTTTTGATCTGTCCTGCCTTTCCTGCAGGTCCCCAGAGCCCAGAGAAAGTGGGTTTAGCTTCACACAGAGCAGGGAGTCAGCACTGCACACAGCAGTGTCTCAGCTCTGGGGGTGTTCAGGGCCAGGAGTTGGACTTTGATGATCCCAGTGGGTCCCTTCCAGCTCAGGACAATCCAAAATTCGATGATTATTTACTCCACTTTGTGGTGAGACACAGCAACAACTCATCTGTCCAAACTGGCACGGCACAGCTCGGAGGCCAGGCAGCCAGGAAGTCCTGAACAATTTGCTTTTACAGGAGAGAATGGAGGGTGGTCAGTGTCTAAATCCAGCTGGAATCCAGCCAGGACTCGGCTCTAAGGCACCATCACCTGCTGCCAAAGGAGCTGCTGGAACAATGAGAGCCCTTGCTGAAAGGCAGGTGCAGAAGAGGACACAGGGATTAAAGTCAAAAAAAGCAGGGACAGAGCCCCAGGTTTGTCCCCAGAGCACTGCAGGGAGCAGCCACAGCAGCAGAGGCATCAGATGTGCCAGGCACCACTGCCCTGCCAGGCTCCCACGAGCATCTCTCCCATCTGCCCCTTGCCAGGCTTCTCCCGGCAGCCAAAGCCAAAAAGAAGCCTTCCCTTTGTTAAAATTGTTGGACAAGTGAGTGTCTTCTCAAAATAAAAAAGGGTAGCCATGGCAACAACTGTATTTAGGAACGGGAGGACTGACAGGGGGTTAGAAATCCCAGCAACAGGCTGCAGCTCTGCCGTTCACACATATTTGGGTGGAAAAAATACGAGTTTGGCTCAGTTGTTGGGCTGTTGTTCCCAAAACTGGGGTTCCCTGAGGCTGCCACTGTCGTGCCCTGGAGAAGCAGCCCCTCTGTTGAAGAGGAGCAAGAGGAAGGAGTGTGGGTTAACTTCTGCCCTGCTGATCTCTGCACATCCCAAACTCGGGATGCAGGTGGGAATCGAGGCTGGGACGGAGCTGGAGGTGTTTGATTGCCTCGTGGAGTGAGAAAAAAATAGAACCAAGCCAGGAGATAACAGCACTGAAGCTGAACACACATTAAATCCATTCCCAAGGCTGACTGGGTTTTGTTTCCTGGAGAGGAACAGAGGCACACTCTGCAAACAGAACACACAGCCCTGGGCACCAGCAGCCCTGCTGGGATGCTCCATTTGCATCACAGAACCACCGGGAGAAGATCTGACCCCAAAAGACGTAAATGTTGAGTCACAGATCTGCAGGATGCCCCAGAAATACAGGCTGTAGGAAGAAATGTCCCTGGATGTGTCCATGAAGGACCCCCTGTATCTGATTTTAGCTGGGGAAGAGCTCCCATATAAACGCTGCGATTCAAACTGACTTTTCAGTGGGGGATAAAAAAGGGGTTAAACAATCTCTTGACCTTGAGTAGAACAATTTTTGGCCACACCGATTCGTTCTGTGGGCACTCCAGAGGCAGCCCCGTCCTCCAGCATTACCCCGAGGGGATTCCCACCAAACCTCTCCGCGGGGAGCTCAGCAAATCCCTCCAGAGAGCCCAAATCCTGCGACAGCTGCTGGGAACGTCGCCCTGGCACAGAGCAAGGCTGGAAGGATCGTCTGGACAAAGGAGATAAGAGTTCAGCGGTGGAGTAACCGCGTGTCCCCAGCCTTCCCTGCCGACACCTCCCCGTGGGCTAAAATCCCGTTTTCCCACAGTGAGGCATTTATGTAAGGAGGACAAATGAGGGGAGAGAGGGGGAGGGAATCCACACGCTGTGTTTGCCTTCCGGTCTCCGGCAGCTCTTGCCAGAGGAATCAAGCGCTGGTCAGAAGGATGAGAAAAGCCAATTTTTCCTTCTTCTCCTCTTCCTCCTCCTCCTCTTCCCTTATTTTTAGGGAGCAAAAAAATCTGCAGCATCCATCGGCCCCAAAATGCTGGCACGAGTTTTTTATTCCCGGCTCAAGCTCTCGAGGACGAGGTGGGTTCATCGCCTCGCAGTGGGCAGCAGCATCGCTGTGACAACAAACTTTAGAGAAAGATCCCTTCCCTCTCTGCTCGCTTCCACACGGGGCAGAGAGAGCGGAGCCGCCTCCCACTGCCTGCCCGAGCAGCCCCCGCGCCCTCACATTCAGCCTGATGGGTTTAGATTTGCAGCCAAAGGGAGAAGAAATGGAATGGACGTGAGGCAGCCGAGCTCGCCCATCCAGCCCGCCCCGATCCCCCTTTGCTGCGAGCAGCCGATTCAGCCTCGGGGCTGCTCCAATTCCTGACATCCAAGCCGGGGCTGGGGGGAAAGGAAGCGGGCACGGCATCCTAAAGCCGAGAGCTGAACGTCCCCAGGGCAGGGTGCCCGTGGCTGGGAGGGAGAGAAGCTGGGGCAGGTGTGCACACACGGCACCCGGAGCGGGGCACTCACCTTGCAGCTGGGCTGACAGCGCTTCCTGCTGCTGTTTGTATTTCTGCGCCAGCGCCTCGGCGTTCCGCACGTTCTGCTGCAAGTGGTTGTAGAGCAGAACTCCCGAGGCCAGGCAGGCCACGGTGAGCAGGCAGAAGGCGGTCTGCAGCAGCCCCTTCTGCCGCCGGGAGCACATCCCGGTGCCCATGGCCGAGCCGATGCTGCCGCTGCCTCTCCGGCGCCGCTAAAGCATCCGATCCGTGCCGCCCAACAGCCGCTGCCCTCCGCCAAGCCGCGGAGCCCTGCGGAAGGTGCGGGCTCGCCTTCGCTCCCTGCCAGCCCCGGAGAGGCTCCTGCCGGGCTCTACTGCTCGCTGTCCGGGGGGACATCGGTGTCCGAGCGGAGCCGCATCCTCGGGCGGCCGGGGGGCGGCCCTGGGGGGCTGCGGGGCGAGGGCGGCCGGCGGAGGGCACCGAGCAGGAGCAGCAGGACCGGGAGGAGGAAAACTTTTGCTTCCCATGTGCCGCGGCGGAGAGAGGGGGGCGGGAAGGGGGTACCGCCGCCTTTGGCTCTTCCCACCTCCCCCGCCGGAGCAACCACCGGAAAAAATAACCCGGCGAGAGGAGGAGAAGCCCTTGGGCCCCCTCCCCGCGGCTTCCCCCGCCGGCAGCTCCTGGAGGAAGCGGCGGCAGCGGGGCCGGGAGAGCGGCCAGGAACGCGGCGGCGGCGGCATCCGGGCTGCGGCGGCGGAGAGTCCGCCCTCGGCGGCGGGAGGGGCTGCGGGCACCGGCGGGGACAGAGGGGCACCGGGGAGAACCGGGGCCACAGCAGAGTCCCGAGCCCTGCCGCCCCCCGGGGCACCCGGGCCCCGCCCGCCTCCCTCCGCCGCAGCATCGCCGGGAGCAAATTCCCACAACGACCCAAGTCTCTGAAGGTTTTTAGGAAAGACCGAGGAGGAGAGACCCCTGAGCTAAACACTCTCATCTGGGTGTTCCCTGCTCCATACCAGCTCCCGGCACCTGTTGCTAACGGGAGATGGGTGAGGGACACGGGGATGGATTAACCGGGAGAGCAGCCTCACACGAGTCCTTTAGAACCTGCTAAAAGCTGTGGTTTCTCCTCGGGAGAATAGGAGCTGCTAAAAGGCACGAGGAGAAAGCTGTGAGTTTGGCTTTTTTGAGTTGGAAGGGACCTTAAAGCTCATCCCACCCCCCTGCCATGGGCAGGGACACCTTCCACTACCCCAGGATGCTCCAAGCCCTGTCCAGCCCTGCCCTGGACACTTCCAGGGATGGGGGATCCCGAGCTGTTCTCCACACGGGCTCTCCTCTTCTGGCAGAGCCCAGCTGGTTTTCCCCAGGTGTGTGATGCACAAGGTGACCTTTAAAGGTCCCTTCCAACCCAAACCATTCCATGATTTTGTACCTCATGGGACAGACAAAGCTCCTGGAGCCTTGCCTGGGTTCTGAGCTCAGATCTAAAACCCCCAGGTTTGTAATGAATCTTCTCTGCACCAACCCCCTGACTGTTAGGTTGGCTCATCTTTTATCTGAGCTCACAAGGATATTTCTTCTGGAATTCTGCCAAGTTCCCTCTTTCAGGCACCTGGGGAATAAGCAACAATCACAACAGTTCTTCAGCAGCAATTTCCCCTCTAAGAATCGTGCTTGGTGGTTTCAAAAATGTTAATCAAATGAGCTTTACAGCACTGCTGGGAATTAGTTGAGTGGCACTTCTGTCACCCTCATTTGTCATCAGGAAAACTGAGGCACAGTGTTCCTGTAAGGTTATGATTTATCCAAAGTAACAGTTTTATGGTAGGATTTTTTTCTCCCCCCACCCCAAACATTTTAAGTGGATTTGTTCTGCCAGACCTTGGGTGAGACTCAGCCTGCTGGAAATTGGGTGATTTGTCTGATGGTCCTGGCTCTGGGTGCAGCTTCCACTAAACATTATAGGCTTTCCTTAATGAATTAACTGATTAGTGCAGCTCTTTCTGAGAACCAGAGTAGCACTGATGGGATGTTTCATGGCAGCATTTGTCTGCCATGGATTCTCTGTGTGTAGGACCAGGGATAACCTCATTCCTGATTCCCAGATATTCAGTTCAAGACACTCCACTGTTCCAGGCAGATTTACTGTCCAACTGTGTCTTTGCACAAATGCCCAAGCCTGGGGGATGCTGAATGCTCCAGCATCTCTTCAGGCTGTTTGTCAGGAGCTGGAATGTCTTTTGTCTGCATCCTGGGGACTGAGCAGGCAGCCTGTGGGATGAGGAGTTTCAGTCTCAATTTTGCCTCTATTCAGCACATTCTTCTTCTTTTTTTTTTATTTATTTTCTTTTTTCCCTCCTGCACTCATTAATTACTTCCTCATGTGCTGATTCCTGCTTGAGAAACACTGGGAGGGTGTTTTTTTTTTTGAGGTTTTTGACAGAAAGGAGTCTGGAAAAGGTTAAAATCTTGATTAGGGAATGTTTATCTGAGAAAGAATTGATTGACAGCATTTCTGTAAGCAGGCACTTTTGTAACAAATTGTAACACATGACTTTACTCCTGCAATAAACTCAGGTTTAGATTTGACTCCATATTTCTGCACCAGATCCAAAGGCTTTGCTTCATGCTTGTGCTTTACCAACATTCATGTGATTCAGAGGATTCTTCCTCTTGCAAATTCCCACATCTCTAAAGGTCTGCACGAGCATTTTTAGGAAGAGACAGAGGAGGAGAGACCCCTGAGCTAAACAAACTGACCATAGGTGACAGCTCCCTTCAAAATGCTTTGTGCCTCAGGGATTATCTGATCATCTCCTTTTGCTCCCTCTAATCCAGTGGGTGATCACATCTGATGACAGCTTTAAAATAATAATCTGAACAAAGCAAGCAATTCCCATGGGAAAGCTCGGGGTGTACGTACTCGTAAAGAAAATGCCACTTTCGCCCCTGTGGAACAAACTGTGAGTATTAACCATCTGTGCAAGGAGTGCTGGAAAGCTCCAGCCTTTTAATCAGAGCTTTGGATCCCACAGCAGGCATTTAATCGGCTGTGGGAGTGTTTTCAGCCAGGTTATGTAAATGCTGTCAAGAAACCAAGTGGCTGAAAAAGATGGATGGAAGGAATGTGCTGGGAGGAGGCAGAGCAGAGGCTGGATTGTTTAGGGGTTTAAATTATAAACCTACAGATAAATGGGCAACATCCACAACCTTTTCACACTGGACACTCAGCCTAAATGCTTTATGGGGTTTGGATCTGCCTTCTAGGGAAACCCACTGGGAATCCAGTGCATAAATGTGGGAGGGAATAGGCTGAGCAGGGGAGGAGTTTGAGTCCAGAGGATGAGAAATGACAGGCACAAATGTTTGAAAGTGTTCTCAAGTGGGCACCTTGATGTGCAGGGATTTAGAGCATGAGAGGAACCAGCACTCCTGGAGGTGCCTGCCCTTCCACCACACAGAAATTCCCAATTCATCTGCTCCAGGAGCAAAAATGCCCTAAAATTTACCCATTCCTGGGGACAGATCTCATCTTGGTGTCTCCAAGGTTAAGGGGTGGGAGAGCTGAAGCATTCCTGTCTTCCCATAACAAGAAGTGACAGCTTCTAATTAGAATTCATTAGAGGCAGCCCCAGGGAACTGATGGGACCATTTTTCAGGATGTGTTGTTGAAATTATTTTTCATCTCACGATGACACGTTGGCTCAGTGCTCTGAGTTCTCTTCCCCAAGCCTACAGATGTCCTTTGAGTCATCTGTGCTGTGCCTGAAACTGAGGCTGTGAGATCCCAGAACCATTGGCAAAGCCTGGGCATGGCCACGATGCAAGAGAAGGAGAATGGGGGAGCAAAATGAGGCATAAACTTTGGGGTTTTTTGAGTTACAAAGTAAAACTCATCATGTAGAAAAGCATTGCATAGAAACTGGAGTACTATGAGATCCACAATTACTGGAATGTCTGGATATTCTGGCAGTTATTTGGTACTTACCTTAAAATATCAGCTCCCAGAGTCAAAGTATTCTCAGATAAACTCTTTATTCTTTCAAAAAATAATCTTTACTCCAAGAATTTACAGCACAAAGAACTTCTACCATGTGAACTATTCCATCTGACATCCTCTGGGAGAAAAAAACCCCCCATCTTTGCCTTTTAGTTCCACCTCATCTTTTACAGTTTGGACTGGGAATCTTCCTTCCTTTGAGTCCTGGACCAGTCTGTGGTTTGGGTTAGTTTTTAATCAAAAAGTAATAAAAATTGGTTTCAGAGGGATGAAACCAAACAAGAAGGATCAAGGAGTATTTTCTGCTTAGAAAATGCATCACAAAATACACTCAGAGCCTGTGACTCCATTGCCTGTTTTGTTTTTACTGCCTTTCTAAGGTTCAGACATTTTTATTAGAGCCAAGGAACATTCCAGCTTCCAAAGGTAATAAAAATGCAGTGTGCCAGAAAACAACAGCAAACAATAGCAAAGGGATTTTTGGTTTGTTGAGGCGCTGGTGAATTTGCTGTTTCTGCCTCTCTCAGGGTTCCAGCAGCACCCCCCTTATAGGACAGACACCTTGTATTCCCAAATTCCTCCATGGCTTCATGTCCATGGGGCTCTGAGGGGTTTAATTAATTTTAATTAAGGATTGTGAGCCTCTGCTCACAAACTGAAGGACTTGGGGGTTCCAGCTCTGTGCTCTGCTCAGCTCCTCTTCCTCCTCTGCATCCTCCAGTCTGGGTGTCAGGGTAAAAGCAGAGATGCCAGGAGGAGGCTTTGCACGTGGATAAAATGGATAAAGCCTCAGCTGCCCATTCCAAAGAAAAAAAACGAGTGGAAGAAGATGCCTGGGTGAGAAAAGCTTGGCAGGACTGATCACAGCCATGAATTTGAGCCTTCCTCACCCTGAGAGTGAAGGAATTTGTCTCTAGGGTTTCAGTTTCAGCTCTGTTCTGGCAGGAGAGAAATTGTGTCACAGAAAGACAGAGAACACTGGCACCAGCACAATTTTTTTTCTCCCTACACAACCACTGAGCTTTATGAAGTTCAGTAACCTAGCAGGGCATATTCTACAGCCTGCAGGACATTGCTCCCTGAGTTCATCTTGCAAGAATGTTTTTCAGAAAGTCTGCCTCAGCCTCACCATCCTGGAACATCCAGGAGTTCCTCAAGCTATCACCAGGCAGGGTTCTGGAGGTGCAAACATTTTCCTTGCTGTGAGTGAAGTGCCATTTGTCACCGTGTTGTTGTTGTTGTGGGGGGAATTTCTGGGGAAAATAAAGAACTTTTGAATTGTTGTTAATCAGGCTGGAGCCTGAGCAGACAGTGCAGGTGATGGTGGGAGGAGAAGGCAGCAGCAGCGTGGAGCTGACACAGAACTCTCAGCAGCAGATCTGTTCTGCTCCCTCCTCCAGGATGTTCTGCTGCACCCTGTGGCACCTCGGGGTGACAGAGAGATGAGAATTCCTCATGATCTCACTCCAGTGTTTTTCCAGGGGAAGCTTCATGCCTGCACAAGCATTCTGTGGGATCAGCCAGCCTCATCACTTGGACACAGGGCTGCTTTGTCTGACTTCATGCTCTGCAGATATCCATGACACATCAAGCTGGAAAGATCATTTATGAGCAACTCAAGCTGGCATTTCTACACATGAGGTGTCAGCCAGGGAGATTTCAGTCTGGTTTTTAATACCCCCATAAGCCAAGAGCTTAAGTCATCTCTGCTTTGTCACTGTGTGTTAACTGTAGCCATCGACAGATTTAGGGTGAGATTTTAGACATTGCTTCATCACTGTTGGTTTTAAATAGAATAGACTTTCCTGAACCATGCATTTGGGTTCAGAAAATGCCATTCAGCATTTTTCCTGCACACGGATAATGGGAACACAGTCCAAAGGGTTTTGCCAGAGTGATGTGGAGTCTGAGGTTCACATCTGTTTTCGGAAGTGATGAGAGGATCTGGGACTATCTGGGAAACTTCCTAAGGTGGATTCAGCAGCCTCCTTCCAGGGATTCATCTCCAGCCCGCAAGAGTGGATGTCTTTAGTAGCAAGATTTTGATAAGGGGAACAACACAAAGCCATCAAAATGGAAATCCGCTCCTCTTCTGTTAAATTACCCTGTCAGAAATTCTCTCGTGGCCAACAATCAAGCTGACAATAAGCTAATTACAGAAAGACCTCTAAACACAAAAAGTATTCGATTGACTGAGAAGTTGTTACCTGCCTGTATTTTCCTGTCTGAGCAGCCCAGAAGTCTCGAGGCACATTGTTGATTTGCAATGCCAGGGGCTGCGTGGGGAGATAAAATCTGCCAGGGAGTGCCTGTGACTCTCCCAGATCCCGTGGCTGAAGCACAGCAGCCAATTCCCCTGCACAAAAACGCTCCTTGCAGCCAGCACTACCTGCAAAGTCAACCTCAAGGAGCTCCAAGTCTGTTTCTTACATAACACTCAGTAACAAACCTCGTGGAAAGTCCCCCCAGCCCTCCTTATGTCATTTAGACAAGAAAAAAAGAAAAAAAAAAAGCCCCTTTAGGGCAAAGTAATTCAAGCCCCTCTTCTGCAGATGGTGGTAGTGCAGGCTTAGTCTTAGAGTGTATTTAAACTCCCTGAGGAGCACTGCACAGGATAATTATGCTGAAATTCCAGCTTTTTCTCTCTGAAACTTTGCCAAGTCCTCCTCTCTTCCCCTGCCCCTCGTTTATTTGCCATTGGCATGTCCTGCCTGCCCTGCTCGGTACAAAGGGATGCTGCAGTGTCCCACACTCCTTGCTGGATTTGCTCCCACCAGATTCCCTATCTTGGTGTGTGGATAGAAAAGAGAGATTCCAGGATTTCATGAATTGGATTTTCAACAAAAGCCAGTGGCCGTAAAAATTGCCAAACCTGGGATTGCAAGGGGTTCATCAAGGACTGGAAGGGTGGGGTTTGTTGTGTGTGGGTTCACTTTTAAAAATTAACTCTGATTTAGGACAGGACCTGACAAGAATCACAACACGAGCACTATTCATAAAATCCTTGTGTGTGGCTGCTTTGCGCAGTTTCACTTTTAAAAAATAACTCTGATTTAGGACAGAACCTGACAAGAATCACAGCACGAACACTATTTATAAAAATCCTTGTGTGTGGCTGCTGTGTGCAGGTTCACTTTTAAAAATTAACTGATTTAGGACAGGACCTGACAAGAATCACAGCACAAGCACTATTCATAAAATCCTTGTGTGTGCACCACAGACAGGGAGGCACAAGGACCCAATTCTCCAGGAACAAAGCCAAATATTCATTTACAGCCACACAGGCCTCAACTCAGGCACATGAGTGAGTTGCTTCAATAACTGCAGCAGGAAAAATAAAAAAAAAAAAAAAAAGGAGGATTGGTTTCCTTGTGTACCCTGTGGCTGGGTCCAGGTTCAGGGCTGGTGAATCTCACTGATTTCAGGATCACTTTGGGATTTTGAAGGCTCTGTTAAGTGCAGGATGCTGCTGCTCTGCTCCCAGGCTTTCCCACCCATTAGCATTCCAGGGTGGTAGAAACTCATCCCATCACACAGTGCTGAGAATTTTAAAGGAATAAAGAAGCCAAGATGCCTGCTGTCACCACCAGCAGCTAATTATAGCAGCATGGACAGGCTTCCCTTGCACAATTCCATATGCTCTGCTCATCCAGCACAACAAATAAACCATATTAGAGAGGGAAGGCTGAGAAGACATCTCTGATTTTGAAATTGTCTAACCCCAAAGTCAGAAACACATGAAATAATTGAATGGGAATTTGCCGGGTTTTTTTCCATATGTGCCTCTGGGGAAGTGGGCAGAGTGCAGGGACAGAACTTGATATTTAGCAATTTATTGAGAGTTTCTCTGTTAGACTCCTCCACACAATCCTGTGTTTAGGCACAGCCATCCCAGAATTCAGCCAGTTTTCCACCTGGCACTGCTGGGACACTCAGCAAAGGCCAGAAGACTGATCCAGTTTTCCTCATTTCTCAGTGATGCTGAGTGTGGAGCAGCCACAGGAGGAAGAGGGGGCTCCAAATACCCCTCAAAGAGCAGAACTGCTGGCACAGGTGATTATCCCACACCGGGTCTGTCACCTGCCTGGTCCTGCTACCCTTAATTCTTCTTTTTACTACATTTCCCAGTTGTTTTTCAGTGCTAAAATTTGCTGGGAGGGAATAAAGAGGAATCCCCCTTGGGCTTGGATTCTATTAAGTTGTGGTTCCATTTTCCTCAGAGGAGAGAGACCTAAATGTGGAACTGAATTTCCTCAAAGTTAATTCCCAAAGCTGGGCACTGGAGGGATGTAGGTCACTCTGCTTTGTTCTGAGGCTGAGCTGAGCTATAAATACCATTGGTTTTTCCCTGAAAAGTGGGAGCACACTCATCCTTGCTGCTTTATCCAGGTCATTGCCTCCATAGGTAACGTCAATGGCTCCTGCTGTCACTTCCAGACTCTGCTTTCAAGGAGATGATTCTCCAAATCTCTTTTTCCCCCCCTGTGTTAAGCATGCAAAACATGCAAGACATGCACTTGGAGGGATTATTTTTCTCTACAGGTCCTGAAAACACATTTTGGGCAGCCTGTTTTCCCCTCAATCATATATATATATATATATATATATAATTTAAAAATATTTTTATCCCATGCAACTTTCACCTTCAAAGAACATCACAAAGGGATCAAGTGGCCCAAGTTTTCCACGTGCCGTGCCTGGAAGGTGAAAAATATTGAGAATTCTTTTGGGGGAAACAAAAAAGGCAAGATCCCAGGGATAAATCCACATAGCCTGGCTGACCCCGGAGTGGCTTCCATGGCTGACAGAAGGTGCTGAAAGAACAAGCCATGAATATTTCTGTGGAACAGCGGCATCCAGTGGGCAAAGAACGATTCCTGCCGATATCCTTGGAAAACCGGGATAGGGCCACGGAAAAGCAGAGGTTTCTCCCCTATTCGGTGCTGTGCAACCCCAGCAGTAAACGTTGCAATGCCCAAATTTTCCTTAACATCCAAGCTGAGTTTTCATTGCTGCATTTTGACCCATTGCTTCTTGGGCTGATGATGCCTGAGAAGGTAACTTGAAAACAGTCAATTTTATTTTAAATTTTATTTTTAACAGAGAGAGTAGCTTGAACCTTTTTTTTAAATTTTAAACAATTTAATTTAATTTTTAATTTTGTTTTAAGGAGAGATTAGCTTGAAATTTAATTATTTTCACCTTTAAAATATTTAAGTTTTAATTTTTATTTTTTAAAGAGAAATTAGCTTGAAAAAAAATCCTCAACCTGACATAACTCAGAACCTGGATGTACAAGCTCCTTTTGAGAACAAGCACTGGCAAAAGTAAAGCCTAAATTATCTGAGTATTTATTGAGTGAGCCCAAAACTATATCTTGCAGGACAATTGGTGTTGGCTGCACTCACCCGCCTCTAATTCATTTTTATATTTACATTAACATAAATCTGCCTGACAAAAATCAAGCCGAGGGAGGGAACATCAGACCCACTGACCACATTCCAAAATATTTCCTAGCACTCACTTTTCACCTTGTGGCCAAAAGCTGATGTGAAATGTAGCTGTGTCAGGACCAAGGCAGATCAATTCCCCAATTCTGTGCTCACATGTTCACATTTCCCCAGTTTGTGTGTTTAGCTGGCCTGGCCAACATCACTTTTACGCAACACAGAGGACAAGGGACACCGAGTGCTCCTGTTTGGCTTTATCAAGTGGCAGTGACAAGCTTGTTTTTGGACAGGTCCTTCGTACCCTGTAGCCATAAAACTCAGGGTGACAGCTGCTGTGCCCTGACACTGTCTCAGAAATTTTCTCTCTTCAGTCTCCACAAGCCTCAGGCGATGCTGCTGCCTGATGTCCTTCTTCCCT
Source organism: Cettia cetti (assembly GCA_013401135.1). Classification (NCBI taxonomy): domain Eukaryota; kingdom Metazoa; phylum Chordata; class Aves; order Passeriformes; family Sylviidae; genus Cettia; species Cettia cetti. Next base: position 18,158 of record VZUI01032994.1, read on the forward strand.
CTGTTTGAGTTCCAGGGCTCTGGTGGTGCTCCTGACGGGCTGGGGTGGCACAAGGGATGTTTTTTGTGACCTTGCTGCCGTGTTCCTGCTGTGAGTGCAGGGCATCAGTGCTGGCAAGGTTTTACCTCACTTAACCAGAGTTTTCAAGGTGTCTCTGAGCTCAGCACGGGCAAAGTCAGCGGAGTTTGTGTGTCCTGCATCTGACAGGAGAGAGTCACATGAACACTGTCATCACTGTTATCATCACAGACAGGATACAAACTCCTAAATTGCCTCTGAAGGTAATTATAAAAGCAGTAGTCTTATGCTTTAAGGTTCAAGGCCAGGCTGGGTGGAGCAACCTGGCCTAGTGGAAGGTGTCCTTGTCCACAACGGGCTTGGAGCTTTAAGGTCCCCTCCAACCCAACCCATTCCACAATCCAGGCGTTCAGATTCACATGTGGTGGCACTTCAGCCACCCGTGATCCCACTCCAGGCAGAAGGCTGGAATTTGAAAGCCCACCTGCTGAACAAAGACACAGATTCCCTTCATGGAAATCACACCACAGTTTGGGTTGGAAGGGGATCTTGAAGATCATCTCATCACTTTCCACTATCCCAGCTTGCTCCAAGCGCTGGCACTGAACACTTCCAGGGATGGTTGATTTACACCTTCCCCGAGCGACCTCTCCCAGTGCCTCATCCCCTTCACAGCACCGAATTTCCTCCTAACATCCAATCTAAACCCTCTCCTTTAACATCTGATCCCGCCAAACCAAGGACTTGTTGGACTGAGTGATCCCAAAAACCCCGAACACGCAACCATTCACCCACGAGCATTCCTCCCGCATCCCTCCCCATCCTCTCCCGCGGGCTGCGCGGCGGCTCCGCCCGGGCAAACCAGACACTGCCCCGAACCTTTCCCCTCACCCCCGAGCCGGGCCGGGCCTGGGGCTCCCCGTGGGCTCCCCGCAGGCTCCCGGGAGTTGTAGTCGGAGCGCCCGGAGCGGAACTACGGCTCCCGGCTGCCCGCGGGAGCGCAGGCGGGGCGGCCTCGGGGCCGAGCTGCGGCTGCGGCAGCAGCACCGCGGGGACGCGGCGGCCGCGGGGACACGGCCGGGCTCCGGGGACACGGCCCGGCTCCGGGGCGGGGGGGTTTGCCACAGCCACACCGGGAGGTAGCGGGATAAGGGCGGATCCCAGCCGCGGCGCCCGGCTGAGCCCCTCGCCCGCGTTCTCCGCCCGCCCGGGCGCGGCTGTGGGGATGGAGGAGGGACGGCGGCGAGCGCCGCGCCGGGCTTGTGGCTCTGGGGATCCTCGGCTCTGCCTTCGCGCTGAGGTACGTGCCTGCCTTTTCCTGGCTTTTTCCCCTCAGGATGGGGTAGCTGGAAGTGGCCGCAGTGCTTCTGGCAGCTTTATCCGGGGTGATTCTGGCTCCTCTATGGGGGTGATTCTGGCTCCTCTTATGGGGGTGATTCTGGACCCTTTATCGGGGTGGTTCTGGCCCCTTTAGCCGGGATTGGGGCCGCTTTAGCCAGGGTGATTCTGGCCCCTTCAGCCGGGGCGGTCCTGTCCCCTTCGGCCGGGATTGAGACTGCTTTAGCCCGGTTGATTCTGTCCGCTTTAGCCGGAGTGGTTCCGGCACGTTTAGCCGGGATTGAGGCCCCTTTAACCGGGGTGATTCTGGTCCCTTTAGCCGGGGTGCTTCTGACAGCTTTAGCCAGGATGGTTCCGGCCCGTTTAGCCGGGATTGAGGCCCCTTCAGCCGGGGTAGTTCTGGCTCCTTCAGCCGGGGTGGTTCCGGCACCTTTAGCCGGGGTGGTTCTGGCAGCTTTAGCCGGGATTAAGGCCGCTTTAGCCCGGGTGGTTCTGGCCCCTTTAGCCGGGGTGGTTCTGGCCCCTTTACCCGGGATTGAGGCCCCTCTAGCCGGGGTAGTTCTGGCCCCTTTAGCCGGGGTGGTTCCAGCACCTTTACCCGGGATTGAGGCCGCACCCGCCCGCTGCTGCTACTCCAGCTCCGTTCGTGTTTTCTTGGCTGCCCTGGAGGTTTGCACACCCGTCCTGTTCCCCAACAGGTACTGCAGGTAAGGCCTGGCTGGCTGAGCTGGGGGCAGTGATTCCTGCCGGGAATTTCGTTGTCCCTGGAGCGTGTGGGGAAGGGAGCTCGGAGCTGAAGGCACGTGTGGATTTTTTTCTCCTGTTTATCTGTATTTCCAGTCTGCCTGAATGGAGGCAGAAAGAGCCAGACTGAACCCAGAGAAGTTGGTGCAGCTGCGCTGGAGGCACTGGAGGTGTTTGCTCTCATTTCACTGCCCATGCTCAGCTGCAGAATTACTCTCTGAATGTCACAAATTCTGATTTCTACCTCACTGAGAAGCAAGTGAGCCCTGGCTCACCTTCATGGAGGTCACTTGAGCTTGGCTTTACTGCTGAACCTTCTCTCTTTTTGGCGAAGAGCCTCATGACATCCTCTGCACTTCTCTGTTGCTATAGAAGGAGTGTATGTGGCTCAAATGAGATACCATTTTTATTTCTCCTCTGTTTAGCAACTCCATGGTTTCCTGAAGCTGCTTGCTAGGAATAATGATGCAGTTGTTCATCCTTCTAGGACCTTCCTCTGCGCTTGATTACCTGTTGAATTTTTCTTTCATGGTTTCAGGATCTGGAGGAGTGAATTGTGAAGGGATGCAGCTCCTGTAAATAACCCACATCCCACATTTTTATGGTGGGAATGATTCTGTGTGACAAGTAGATAACGGATATAAGAAAGGGGAAGCTTCCACAGCCTTGGCAGAGCTGGAGAGGTTCTTGCCCTGTTTTGAGCTTTGCTTTCTGCTCTGAGCTGTAGGTGTCTAGGTTTGTGTCTGGAGCAGGTGATATTTGGGCACATGGTGGTTCCTTTAGAAAGTTCTTTTTTAACTTACAGGACAGTAGTTTGGTATCAGGTAACTCTGTAGTCTCAGCTGCACCACTGGTGTACCCTCAGTACCTTATGCCTGTTTTTCAGACTGATTTAATTCTGTGGTGGAAGGGCAGGAGTTCCTTTAGGGTGCCTGCAGCATTATTAACAAAGAGCTTCCCAGCTGTCATTTAACAGCATCACCACAGGCTCTGTTTTACTGAAGAGTTATTCCCTTTTTAGGCTTCACAAAGGTGAATGTGTTTCCCATCCCTTCCTCTTTGCACAGCACAGCTCTGTGAGTCACTGCCATAGGAAGGAGCTTCATATTTGTGTGATATTTGGCTCAGCACAACTCTCTGCTTATTCTGATATTGCTGTATAGCATCATATGTTTTGACATTTATTTTGAGTGCATGTTTGGAGCTTTGTGGCTGCGAAAACCCTGTGCCAAATTCGTGTATGAGGAATCTGTTATTCTCCTGCTTTGGGCTGCAATGGCCACTGCTGGGATTGTTTGGAAGATCTGGGATGCCTTTTCCACCAAAACTTTGTCAAACGTCTGGGAATCTGCAAAAAACTGTGGGAGTACCACACTTAGTGTGGTGATTGCAGTTGTCTCCTTCTCTTTTCCTCGGGAAGATGTATGCCCATGGCTTTTTAAGCTGCCTTGATCTAGAAGTGGGTGGCTTCAGGAGCACAGAATTCTCAGAGCTGTGGCTGCTGCCTCAGAAACGAGCTCATCTCCTGCCTTGTGTTTGTGTATGTTTGATTTTGTCGCTCACAGAGGCTGGTCCTGGTGGTTTCTCTGGAGTTTGAAGGCTTTCTCCAACCTAGTTCAGCTCTCTGAGGTCGTGTTGTCCCTGCCTGTTCCCATCAAATCTGTTTGCCTTGCTCATCATCTCTGCTCCAGAAGTGCTCCTGGGTCTGGCAGGGTCCGGGGCTGTGCTGAATGTGGCTGTGCCACTCACAGCAGCTCTGATCCTGCCCTTCCCCTTCACTTGCTGTTTTCCATGGGCAGTCCTGTTGAAGTCCTGGTTGTTTTTCAAACACTCTAATTCATGGCTTGTCAAGGGTATTTTTGGAGGGGCCAGAATTGTAATGCAGTGTTCCCAGAGGGAGACCAGCACACCTTTCCATGCACTCTCCTTGGAAGCTCTGATGGGAGAGAGATCATTGAATTCTCCTTAAACAAAGAGAAAGTGGAGTCTTGTTTCTTGGGAGACTTGCAGAATTTAAATATTTCTTTTTCCTCTGTACTAATGTTTGAAATTTCTAAGAACACAGAAAGAAATCTTCCAGCATTTAGCCTGGAATATGGAATCAGTGAAGTTACATTGATGTGCTGTCAGGATGTTTAGTTGATTGATCTTAGACCTTGAGCCACATTCCCTGGTGGAATCCCAAGGGAATTAGGGATGCATGCTGAATCAGGGATTGAAATTTCCTTCTTTTTCTGTCACCAGGACTGTTCTGTGGAGAACAGAACTTGGAGCTGGGATGTGTGAGCTTTGTTCCAGGCCCTGCCACCAATCCCACGTGTACCTACAGCTCCATTTCCCATCTGCAGGATGCTCTTGGATTCTCTAGAGTCCCCAGAGCACAAAGAAAACATCTGGACTTGTAAAATGCACAGAGCTGGAGGTGAATTGATGGACATGCTGACCCTCAAACCTTGGCTGAGTAAGGAAGGGAAGAGCTCCTCACTTAGTTCTGCTCCCACATGCCTGCCTGGCCAAAGGCATGTCAGGAGAGATTAGACTTAAACCTTCTGATCTGCTTTCAGAGCACAGAAAGGGCAAGTTGCAGGCTGAAAGCAGGCAGGAGTGCAGTGCTGGCCGTTCTGGAAGCCTGAAGGGGAATCTCAAGTTGGTAGGATGAGCTATCAAGGCTCATCAAGGATCCAGCAGGTTTTATGCTCCAGCTCCCTTTGTGCCAGGCTGAAGGAACTGCTTTTTGTTTGGGAAAATTGGAGAAGGAGGAAAAATTCTGTTCCTAACTCAGAGGATTTGTTAATCCCTTTGTACCACCAGAGTCTAAATACCTGTGAGCAGACCCCAGAGCCACAGCTCTGTGTTTCCTCAGCCTCACTCTTCATCCTCTCTCAGGACATCAGAGTTAATTCCTGTTGATTTTGTCACTCCTGCAGTAAATCAGGATTTTGATTTTTGAATGACTTTTGGGAACACTTGCTGACTTTATGGATGGGCAGGGCAATCATGCCCTTAGATCGGGGTTTTATGAACTTTTAAGTGCTTGAACTCAGATTTTAATGGTAAATAGGAGCTGATAGCTGGTGTGAGAGAGATGCAGACCTGAGCTTTACCAGGGCTCCACACCATCAGCTCTGGGCCAGATGGTCTTGCCTCTGAGAAATATATTAGAGCAATGTCAAGGAAGAGCACAGTTGAAATCCGCTGCCAAGACAGATTTCTCACTGTTGGAATATGTTTCTGTCTGATCCTCTATTTCTAGATGATTGAAAATAGTTCTGGAAGGGATTTTGCTGAGGCCACCTAGTCCATCCTTTTCCACAAGGCATGATAAAGTACACTGAAACCCTTCCTGATGGATCTGTTAAGTTTGTTCTTTAAGCAGTGGAGATTTTCCAGCTGCCTTGGGTGGGTTGTATTTGACTTTATTAAACTTTTTTTATTTTTTTAAATATTGTGGCATTTTTTCGCTGTTCTGGGCACAGAAACAAGGGATGCAGGTGGTTGATTATTGACCTCTTTAGTGCCAAGGGCCAGAAAAGTGATGGTGATTCCTGGCAGGAGATGGAGAGGAATCACTCAATGCAATTATATTGAGTTTTTGTTTCTTTTCCACAGAGATCTTCCATGAAAAAGTTCAAATACCATCCTCCCTTTTTTTTTTCTATACAAAGACTTCATTCAAACTTAGCAAATAATTGCTTTTTTTTCCCCTTAAACAACATTACCTAGTGGTTGTATATGTGTGGGCAGGGAGTATTTGTTTTTACTGTAAAGCAATGTAAATTTAACTTGGAGATCTGCTATTGAGGAAAAAGTGGATTCTCATCAGCTGCTGAGCTTTTTCAAGGCTCCAGGCTCAAATCTGCAAACTGTCGGCTCCAATTAAAGCAAATGGCTGGAGCTGTTTTTTCTCCCTCCTGGAAAGAACACAGTTCATCAAAAGCCAGAAGGAAATTTCATCTGGCTCATGAGCAATTATCTCATGGGATGTAATAAGAGAGATCCACGAGATGCCCTGTGTGAACTTCCACTTGTAATCACTTTTAGTTCTCCACTGGGCACACGAGCACTGATCTCAGCAAAAAAAAGCCTGAAGTTTTCCTGTGGAGTAGAAGCTGGGAGAGGGAACTTGTGCTTTTGTAGGGTTTGATTGATGTTGACGTAGAAATGGGAATTTTGAGCGTCCCTGAGATGGCAGAAGATATTCCACCTTTGTGTGGGGTGGGTTAACCCTGGCAGGCAGCTCCCTTTCACCCCAGTGGGACAGGGAACAGGACTGGAAGGGTAAAATTAAGGAATTCCTCAGGTGCAAGGATTGCTTGGAAGGCAAAGAGACTCCAAACATTCCCCTTTCCTATTTCTTCCCTCAGTTTTAATTGCTGAGCACTTGTGGTCACTCAGGGTCAGCTGCCCTGTGCTCCCTCCCAAATTCCTGTGCACCCTCAGTGGGAAAACCAGAAAAGGCTCTGATTGTTCAAACTGCAGCTCAAACCCTCCTGTGCTGTCAGCACAGCTTTGCTCACAAAACCAGAGCACCAGACAAGCTGCAGTGAGGGAAATGAAGTGAATCCCAGCCAAACCCAGTACCCTGTGGTGTGCCACAGCTTCTGGTGGTGGCAGCCCGTGCCAGCTGTTTATTTGTGGTTTATGGTGGTGTTTCCTAAAGGTGATGTTTGCAGTTCAGTGTTTTAAAGCAAATATTGACCCTTGTGCAATCTAAGTTCATTTCGTGGTTTAGTCTTGCAGTTAGCACGGAGCTGATTCATGAAAAACATTGTGCTGTGTCTTTGCTCCTGGGTGATCACTGTCACTTTCTGTTTAATTAATTTTGTTACTCACTGCTGACAAAAAGCCCTTTTTGGTCCACAGCTCTCAGTGACAAAGCCAGTTTGGATTTTGTGCAGATCTGTGTTATGTTCTTGGAGCAGGTTCACTTTCCTGTGCCTGTGGTCATCACAGGAGGGTTGAAATTTGAGTTAAATTGAAGGTTCAAGGCCAGCTCAGTTCAGGTTTTGTGTCCACTGCAGCTTTTGGGTCCTGCCATACTCACACACAATGAACCCAAAATTTAAGATGTGTAACTTCTCTCTAACTTCTTCCACCTTTAGGTGGAAGATCATTTATTTAGATCATTTATTCTGAGGTTCATGTCCATTTTTTAAGAAACCAGAATGCTGGAATTAAGAGTTTGCACAAAGCTACTGCTCCTGAATATTAATAAATTTGCTGGTGCTTCCTTCAGACCTGCATCCTTTAACAAGGTGAAGGAACAGATGGAAAAGCAGAATGAGAACCACTCAAATATTGCTGAAAGGAAAAGGAACAACTCAGTGCCAGAACACAACCAGCGTAAAATGGAATGTAAAATTCAGTTTGGGCAAAACAGATCAATGGGCTGGCATTTGTAAAGGCCAAGTGTTGATTGCAGAGATAAAATGCTAGGTGGGGACTCTGAGCCTGGCTGGTTATTTTTAGCATTTCATCCCTGTGTTTCAGGATGTGCCTGTGCCTGCTCTCATGCTGGAATGACAAGATATTAATCCCTGAGCAAAGGCTTATTAATCACCTGCTTTATTCTGTTTATGTAATACAGTTAAATATACTCTGGGAGCACGTGAGGTTTGAGCCCTGGAAATGATTCCACCTCATGCAAGGTTGTTTTTCTTTTTCATTGATTGATTTCACCACTGGCAGCTGCCCCATATCTGATTTTTTGATTTCAGCTCAGACTGCTTTATCAGTAAAATGGCTTCGTTTATCTGCTGTTGGTATTTAAGCCACAAAAGCAGCATCTGCTCCTCTCTGCCTCCCTCCCCTGTGCCAGTGATGCCATTTTGCAAAATTTTAGACTAAACAAAATTCCTGACTGCACAAGGAGAAGGGAAGAAAAGTGTCACTGAGGCCTTGTGGCTTTGCAGGAGAATCTTGTGGAATTCCAGACTGGTTTGTGTTGGAGGGGATGTTAAAGCCCATCCTATTTCCACTACCCCAGATTGCTCCAAGCCCTGTCCAGCCTGGCCTTGGACACTTCCAGGGATGGGGCAGCCACAGCTTTTCTGCTGCAAGGCACTGCCCATGTGGTGGTGGGTCAAAAATATTGATTTCCTGTGTGTTTTGCTGGTTTTCTGCTCTGTTTTCATCTAATAATGACTATATTTGTGTGAATTTATGGTTTTTGGCATGGTTGCTGACTTTGGTAATAAACTTAGCACCTGTAAGCCTTGAGCAGAGGTATTTGATCTTAGTTGTGTGTTATTAAAGAACACAAAAGTATTTATTTCTGGCTTGCAGGTAAGAAAACTGGTAGGGAACAGTACTTGATGGTGCAGGTGAGCTCTGGGCAGGCACTGAGCTGTGAAATTTGTGACAGGAAAGGGGGGAAAAACCCTGCTGAGCCATTTCTGTGGGGAAATGCTCACAGGAGCAGAGGAGAAAGTGGTACTGCTAAAAACCAACGGTTTTTAAGTCAATATGAGCTGGCTTAATTCAGCCATTACACCAAAATTGTGTCTGTGTTGCTATTCTTGATGTGAGGATATGCAAAATTAAGTCTTGAAGCTTTACAGTGGTGGTAGCTGATTAAGCTACATTTTTAATGGCTTGGTAAGATTTTATTTAATGGCACTGGAAGAGTAAAAGAATGAAAAGAGTAAGAAATGGACGATGATGTTATTTTCAAAATGTGCAGTGTAATGCTGGCTTCCTTGGGGGCTGATCAGTTGGGGAAGTTGGAAATTTTGGAGAAGTGTGTGATTTTCAGCAGCCTGAGGAAGCATCCCCTGCATGGGCAAATCTCTCTAAACTGGACCAATTCACCTCAGAAGACAATTCAAACTGCAAAATATGTGTAAAGAGAAGAAAAAAAAGCTATTGCGGTTTTTTTTTTCTTTTGAACACTTCCTCTGTTTACCATGCTGTTCAAATAATGTGATCACCAGGTCCAAGCACTGGTTTTTGTCAGCTGCTCACAGCTCTGGGCTCTGTTTGCTGTGGGGCCAGACCAGCAGCAACCTTTGCCTCCCACGAGGTGGAAATTGGGCTGTCACAGTTGAATACTGACAGAAAGTTGCCACAATTTTTGCATTTAAAATGCTGTGGGCTGAAAGCTGGAGTATTTCTCTTTTCTTCCAGTTAAACGGAATTTCCTAAAACTGAGAGATTACGTCTAGGCTGCTCTTTCCAGTGTCACAGTAGGCAAGGTCAGGATGTTAGATGAGGATTCAGAAATCTGCTTTTCTTTTAATGGATTATTTGTTCATGATGACTTGAAATTCCCATGGGAAATCGATGTTTTCTCTGTGAATCATTTCTGGCAGCTCTACCTGTCCTTCCCTGGAATAATTATGGCCCAGGCAGTATCAAGGGAGGAGTATTTGCTTCAGTGAGTGAAACATTTCCACTTAGGAAGTCAATAATGCTGCTCTGGCGAGGCTCAGACCACAAGAGTGCCTTAATTCATCTCCTAAAGGTTTTGAACAGCTCTTCCCTCCTGTTCTGCATCTCCCCTGCAGGGGAGCTGGGAGTGCAGGATGCACTTGGTGCCTTCTTGTGTGGAAAATGGAATATTCACGTCCTCAGATCAGCCAGCAAGGGGCTGCTGGTGGTTTTTGCAGCTCTGGCAGCTCCTTTAAAAGAATTCAGCATCACAGGTGTGCAGCTGAGCTCCAGCAACATCCAGAATTCGTGGAAGGTGCCTGGGGAAAGTGTGGCTTTGCCTTTCTGGGACACAGGGTTGGCTGTGCTGTTGGGATTCTCTGCTGGGCACTTGTCAGGATGTGTCAGTGCTCTGCTCTTTTCAGGTAGGGAGGGATTATCCTCCTTTATGTCGTAGGGATTTACTCTTTATGGCTTTGTGGCACAGCCTGGAATGTTCTTTGATCAATAATTGCTGGAACTGGCTTTGCCTTCTGTGGAATACTGAGAGTTCTAAGCCTGTGGTGGTGCATTCATTCCTGGGGAGAGGAAGAAGGCCCAGTGAAATGGCAGAAAACTCTGGGAAGTGTCTCAGAAAAGGCTGGGAATTGACCATCTGTCCCCATCCAGTACCCTTTGGAATTTGTTGCTTCCTTCCCTAAGCATGGAATTCCTTTTCCCACTGTTAGTACCCACCCCCAGTTCCCTTGGATGAAACAGGAAGGGGTGGTGGTGGTTCTTTTTTAAGGAAAAGCCCAGTAACAATAATTGAATCGTGCTTTATTTTGCATTGTTGGATGTTTCCATTTGTTTTCTCTGCTTGACTGCCTTGACTGATTCATAGCAGCCTTTAAAAAAAGCAGTTCTGCCTCTTAGTTGAAGCAATTAATAATCCATTTGATTCATCTCTGATCTGGAAGAAGAGGGAAAATCTCAACTAGGCTCTAAAAAGGATATTCTTTGATAATTCCTGCTCTGATAAAGACAGTAAACACTGGTGCACCTTCAAGTCAGCAATGTTACATCCACCCCCACAAAAAACAAATGAAAGAGTCGCTCAGGGCGACTTTTAATGATGATTAGAAGGGAGGATGATGTGAAGTTCACAAGGACAGCCGGGTTTGATGCTGTTCTCGTGTGACAGGGGTTTGGATGTCACAGCAGTGAGGAGAGGGAGAGGCAGAAGCTGCAGAGATGCTGAGGCTGAGCAGGAATCAGGCTCACACTGCACGCTGGAAGTGTGGTTTTGCATCAGACTCCTCCATGCATTCAAAAGGGGATGTTTGGCTGGAGGATGGGTTTATTTTTAGGGTTTGGTGGTTTCAGTTGCTTTTATTGGTGGGTGGGGGCGTTGACAACACATCCCAGGGCCCAGAGCTGCTCCTGCTGCTGGGGCTGAGCACATCCCCTCAGCTGGACCAGCTCCTCACCCTCTGTGTCGTGGCACTGGTGCTTGTGCCATCTGCATTATTTATCCCTTGGCATCCTCTTGGGCCTTTTTTTTCCATTTTTGAGAAAATCTGGATGTTATGGATGGCTCAAGAGGAAGAGGGAGACCCAGGGATACCCAAGGATGCTACAGGAGATTTTTCCAGGCTCTACACATTGAAAACCACATTCCTCTTTGTTTTGTTGTGCTGGTAAAGAGAGAAACAAGGATTTGAGAATCTGCTTGATGTAAGAATCTGATTTAATTCAGAATTGAGGATGTGCTGCATCTGTGTGGTGTTCACCTCATTTACCCATTGTCATGGCAACAGTTGGGAAGGCTGTCCCTGTCTCACTGATCCCAGCCCTAAATCTGATGGTTTATTGCAGGTTGAGCAACAGCCCTTCCCTGTTCCTGCTGTAGCTGGTGGATAAATAACAGGAAAAGGCTGAAATTAATCTGACATTGGCCATGTTTTTGAAAAACTGCCGTTACTTGGGGAAAACAGACAAGCGCTACTTTCAAGTTTTAAAACTTCCTGTATCCTCAAATCAAAACCAAAACTGACTTGAAGGGCAAGTGAAACTCCACGGTGCTGTATTAAGAAAAGATGCATGTGAGGAGAATTCCTGAAAAATAGACTTGAGATTGAATTTTATTGCTAAAATCCTGCTGCTGGTGATTTCTTGGTAATTTCTTTCAATTTTTATTTACTTTATATTGTTTGTTTCTGCTGCTGTTGTGTCTCTGGTGGCTCTTGTGCTTATTCTTGAGTTTGGAGTAAAGGGCTGGCACTGGAATTTTGTAGCCTCCTTGCCCAGTTCTCTTCCATCATGCACAGCTCTCTGGAATAAGTTTTTGGATATTATTGCAGATGCTGATGAGCCTTGGAAGCCTGGTTAGTTTTTATATCATTCTCATCAGTGCTTAAGCTGTGAGAATCCCAGTTCTGAATAAAACAAGAGATTTTTCTCCTCAGCAGCTCAGACTTTCTGCAGCCAGATTTTTCGGGGTGGGGGGGGGGGGGGGGAAATGTGATGCATGGAGTGGCATCACCTGAATTCCTGTTGTATTTCCAGGGGAAATGTGGTGTGTGGAGTGAATCACCTGAATTCCTGTTGTATTTCCAGGAGAAATGTGGTTTGTGGAATGGCATCACCTGAATTCCTGTTGTATTTCCAAGAGAAGTGTGATGTGTGGAATGGCATTACCTGAATTCTTGTATTTCCAAGAGAAATGTGGTGTGTGGAATGGCATCACCTGAATTCCTGTTGTATTTCTAGGGGAAGTGTGATGTGTGGAGTGAATCACCTGAATTCCTGTTGTATTTCCAAGAGAAGTGTGATGTGTAGAATGGCATTACCTGAATTCTTGTATTTCCAGGAGAAATGTGGTGTGTGGAGTGAATCACCTGAATTCCTGTTATATTTCTATGGGAAATATGTGTGGAGTGACTCACCTGAATTCCTGCTGTATTTCCAGGGGAAATGTGGTGTGTGGAGTGACTAACCTGAGTCCCTGCTGTATTCCCAGGGGAAGTGTGGTGTGTGGAGTGACTCACCTGAGTCCCTGCTGTATTCCCAGGTGTGCTGACCATGCTGCCCACGACGCCGCCAGTGCTGCCGCTGATCCCGCCCATCTCCGAGACCCCTCAGCAGGAGGAGCTTTAGGGTTTGCTGTGCAGATCCATGGAGCTGGACCCCCATGCCAGCATGCAGGTCGGGATGAGGGTTGTCCGTGGAGTGGACTGGAAGTGGGGCAGCCAGGACAGCGGCGAGGGCAACGTGGGCACCGTGGTGGAGATCGGCCGGACGGGCAGCCCCACCACGCCCGACAAGACCGTGGTGGTGCAGTGGGATCAGGGCAACAGGACCAACTATCGCACGGGCTTCCAGGGGGCCTACGACCTGCTGCTCTATGACAACGCCCAGATAGGTGAGCAGAGCTTGGGACAGCCTCTGGCACAGCCCCAGGTCACACCTGCACCCTGGGCCAGCCTTTGGAGTGATGGAGCCACCTGCAGAGCAGTGCTGAGCCTTGTGCGTGGCCAGGGTATTCCTGTTTACCCCTGTGCAAGGCTGTGCTTGAGCAGGGCCTGGGCAAGGGCACAGCCACCTCCTGCCCATGTCCCTTGTGCTGGGATGGCCTTTGGCACCACCTGTGCATGGCCAGGGTATTCCTGTGTCCCTCTGTGCAAAGGCTCTGCTTGAGCAGGGCCTGGGCAAGGGCACAGCCACCTCCTGCCCGTGTCCCTTGTGCTGGGATGGCCTTTGGCACCACCTGTGCATGGCCAGGACGTTCCTGTTTCCCTCTGTGCAAAGGCTCTGCTTTCCTACTTTTTCCATCTGTGAGCTGAACAGTTTCAGTGATTTTGTCATTCTGCAGAGAGGCCCTCCAGCCAGGAAATGGATATTTCAAATGATACATATCACTTCACACTGTAATATTGCATCACCTACGATACACCATTTTCTTCTCTTTTAAAGCATGCATTCATCAAGTTTCATTCAAATCCCCTTTGCAGTTGTTTGTCCTAATTCTGTGAAGTGTGGATTAGAGGAATAGATTCATTCAGAACAGTTGTGCCAGGGTTTTCTAGCCCTTAAATAATTTCTCTTTAGAAACAGATCTATTTCAATGCCTAGCACTAAGCATGGCACTCTTCCATGAGCAGTATTTGTGCTGTAATGAATATTTACTTCAGACATGACTGGGATAAAAAATGGGAATGTAAGAAACTGGAAAGAGGACTCACAGGATTTCTCGGTGCATTGTGTTTGTGTGTGAAGTACTGCCTGCCCTTGGCTCAGTGAAAGGTTTTTTTCTGGAAGGGTTTGACATTCTGCAGTGCTGGAAGGGTGATTTTAAGGTGTGAAGGAGCTCTGGCTTGCTGCTGCAAATTAAAAGTAGTGTTTGTTTAAATTTCTCCAGATCAGTCAATTTGGATCCCCCATCCCTCTCTTTAAAGCAGGGGTGATGCTGCTGTTCCAGGTGCTGCAGCAGAGTTCTCAGGGATGTCAAAAGCCAAATAAGCACCTCAGAGAAACTTGAACACAATTTCTAGGTTTTCCCTGGAATTGTGTGGATCTCAAAAGTCTTTTTCTAGGAGGGTTTGACATTCTGCAGTGCTGGAAGGGTGATTCTAAGAGCCTGCTTTTCCCTGGAATTGTGTGGATCTCAAAGATCTTTTTCTGGGAGGGTTTGACATTCTGCAGTGCTGGAAGGGTGATTCTAAGAGCCTGCTTTTCCCTGGAATTTGGTGGATCCTTTTTCTGGGAGAGTTTAGCATTCTGCAGTGCTGGAAGGGTGATTCTAAGAGCCTGCTTTCCCCTGGAATTTTGTGGATCCTTTTTCTGGGAGAGTTTGACATTCTGCAGTGCTGGAAGGGTGATTTTAAGAGCCTGCTTTCCCCTGGAATTTTGTGGATCCTTTTTCTGGGAAAGTTTAGCATTCTGCAGTGCTGGAAAGCTGATTTTAAGAGCCTGCTTTCCCCTGGAATTTTGTGGATCCTTTTTCTGAGAGAGTTTAGCATTCTGCAGTGCTGGAAAGGTGATTTTAAGAGCCTGCTTTTCCCTGGAATTTTGTGGATCTCAAAGATCTTTTTTTGGGAGGGTTTGACATTCTGCAGTGCTGGAAAGGGGGTTCTAAGAGCCTGCTTTTCCCTGGAATTTCTGTGGATCTCCCATTTCCTTTTTGCTCCCCCAGGTGTCCGTCACCCCAACATCATCTGTGACTGCTGCAAGAAGCACGGGATCCGAGGCATGAGGTGGAAATGCAAGATGTGCTTTGACTACGACCTGTGCACGCAGTGCTACATGAACAACAAACACGACCTGTCCCACTCCTTCGAGCGCTACGAGACCGCTCACTCCCAGCCGTGAGTGCTCCTCTCCCTCTGCACTTCTGTGGGGCTCAGTTCCATCCTGGGGCTCTCCAAAACCTGCTCTGTGCATCCCAGGGGTGTGCAAAATAACCCAGTAGAAGCTGACTTGTACATGTCTGGATAATTCATAAAGGATTTCATGTAAATATAGCAGGCAGTGCTCAAGTTTTGCTGATTGGGTTTTATGACCAAAAAGATTTGTTCTATAAATTAGTTCCAATTTATGGAGCTCAGTTCCATCCTGAGGCTCTCCAAAACCTGCTCTGTGCATCCCAGGGGTGTGCAAAATAACCCAGTAGAAGCTGACTTGTACATGTCTGGATAATTCATAAAGGATTTCATGTAAATATAGCAGGCAGTGCTCAAGTTTTGCTGATCGGATTTTATGACCAAAAAGGTTTATTCTGTAGAATAATGCCAATTTATGGAGCTCAGTTCCATCCTGGGGCTCTCCAAAACCTGCTCTGTGCATCCCAAGGGTGTGCAAAATAACCCAGCAATAACTAAGAACCTGACTTGTACATCTGTTTGATTTATAAAGAATTTAGTGTAAATATAGCAGGCAGCGCTCAAGTTTTTTGCTGATAGGGTTGCATGATCAAAAGGGTTTGTTCTATAGAATAATTTTGATTTATGGGGCTCAGTTCCATCCTGAGGCTCTCCAAAACCTGCTCTGTGCATCCCAGGGGTGTGCAGAATAACCCAGCAATGACTTAGAACCTGACTTGTACATATCTGTGTGATTTATAAAGTAATTCATATAAATATATCAGGCAGTGCTCAAGTTTTACTGATTGGGTTTTAAAAGGTTTATTCTATAGAAAAATATCAGACTTGGTTAGGTTTTATGAAGCTGCTTGGAAAAAAAAAGGCAGCAAACAGAAATCTGCAGAGTGTTTTTATAAAGTGACATAAGAATGATTTCTGCTCTGGTTTTTTCCTTCCTCAGCATCCCTCACAATTAAATAATTTCTCAGACATGCTTTGCTATTTGCTGTTCTCAGGCCACAGGGTGGCTGACAGGGATCTTGCACTCCCAAATTGTTGATTTGTTCTTGGGCTCTATTCACTGAAGAGCAGCACTTTCTCACTTACTTCTGGTTTTTTTGGAGGTGACTGCTGCACTGATGCCTGTGGAACAGCATCTGTAATTTTATGCTCCTCCATGATTTGCCAAAACATGGGAAATCTGTTCTCCTGTCCTGAGGAAGAACTCAAAAATAGTCTCACCAGTACTTTTATTTGCATCTCCTAAAGTGGGCATGAAGATGAATCATGTAATCCTCTTGCCTTCAGGAGAAGGAATAAGAAATCAGCTTATCTCTGTCATTGATTTAATTTTTTTTTTTCTCAAATATCACAGTGCCTTGCATCCATCTGTGGAATGAAAAGTGTAATTACTGTGCTCAAGGCAGAGGTGTGGGATTTGCAGCTGCTTTTCCTGCCATGTGGGAAGCTCTGCCTGGAGCTGATTTTGCCAGAGTGGTGCCAGCCTTGGTTGAGCCAGAATTCCCAGTCCTGGCAGAGGAAGGATATTGCTGGCCAGAGAATCTCCCCTCTGAGCTCTGAGATTTGTGTTTATCCACCAGATTAGGGTGTTTCTGGAGCTTGTGTTAATATGAGAAGCCAGCCAGATCCTACTGTGAAATGAGCTTCACAATTTGGTGTATCTATAAAAATACACATCTCTGTAAAAATAGACAAGGGGGGGTTTCTTCTCTTTCTATTAATAACAGAGTTATCTCCAAGTAGTTACTCAGGGATGCCTGCTCATGTCTTTTATTTAAGCTTTAAGGTACATCATTTTACTCACATTTAAGTTAAAAATAGAAAAGGCACTGCTGCAGAGCAGCCCCAATTTTCTGCCCTGTGCTGAGGATTCCCCAACCCTGCAGGTGGGAAATCCTTTGGGCTGCAGGGACCTGACCCTCCCCAGGAGCACCTGGGATGCTGTCCTGGATCAAAAGGCACATTTCTAGGTAATTTCTCCCCAGGACTCATCCTCTGCAGAACTTGTTCCTTTTTTTTTTTTTTTTTTTTTTTCTGAGGAATCTGAGTAGTGGAAGATGTAAATGGAGCAATTTTCCCTTCCAAGGCTTGTCTGTGCCTGTGTCCAGGCTGCTGCTGGAGTTGGACAGTGCAGTTCTTGCTGTCAGGGTGAAAAAGGGAGCTTGGAGGATGGCCAGGAGCCCTGCCAGGGCCAGAGCTGTCCTGGGTGAATTGTTTGACTTTCCCAGAAACTGCAGCACCACTGGAATGTCATGGAAGCACTGGAGAGCCCTTTGGAGGTAGAGCAGGATGTGATGTCTGCTGGTGCTTTGGTGGCTGTTCAGTTAGCTTGGGTTTCTTTTTTCCTGAATTCTTTCTCCTTTCTAATTTTTATTTTTTTTTCTGTGAGTGTGGCTGGATGAATGCTTAGAGCAAATGTGATATAAATTAACTTTATTTGACAAAAACAACTCTATACATAGGCCAGAGGGCCTGATACCAAATCTTTATAAAATCAGCACCATTCTGATTTACACTGCTGTGTCTTAGCAGGAATAAGGATGTTCAGAATAACAAGCAGCTGATAAAAAAAGGAATTTTAAAAAAAGAAAATAAAAAGAGACACAGCATGAGCCTGTCAGGTGTGGCAGTGATTTTTGGGAGCCTCAATAAGGGGCAAGGATAAAACAGCAGTTTAATTGGATAATGGAACGCCTTTCCTGCTGTTCCTGCATGGCAGGTATTGATTCCAGCTGAGTTTTGGGATGGAGAGAAATTAGAAATGTTCCAGGAAGAAGCTCCCTGGTGTGGAAAGCTGCAGTTTTAAGGCTGAATGAAAGGTTCACGTTGTGGTTCTTGGAAGTCACTCAGCTTTTGGAGCAAACAGGTTGTCAGAAATGGGTTTGGTTTCAGGATTGGATCGAGGGTGGCACAATAACTGCAGTAAATGTGTGTTTTCTGCACCTTTCACACAGGGAGCTGGCAAATTAAATCCCTTTTACTTGGAAATGCCTTGCAGTGCAGGGGCAGGAAGCAGTGGGAACAATTTTGCTTTAATGCAAATGTGATTTGTTGGTCCAGGGTTCTGGAGAGTGCTCTGCATTAAGGATGGAATGTCCTGGGGTGGGAAAAGGGGCACGGATCACCTTTGAACAAAGCCATGGAGAGGATTTCTGTGGAATAAGGGAGGTCTGAGCTGTGGAGACACTTTGCCTTAGGCACTGCAGCATCCTTTTCAAGAACAGAAATTGCCTGCTTATGACTCACTAGGACTATTGCTTAGATCACTCATCTCTATTTTTCTTTTTTCTTCTTCTTTTTTTTTTTTTTCCTTCTAAATTAAGTAGAAGATAAAACCTTTGGCAGTTCCCTAAGGACAAAAAGAGAAAAATCAGAGTGTTTAAAAAGTCGTGGTAAATGCTGTGTGGATTTGGATTTTGTATTTGAATCTCCTTTAGAGACCAGGATTCTCCCAGCTCCTTTCTCTGGCAGGGAATGGGGATCCTTTGGTTCTTCACAAATTCCTGCTGCTGCTTCCAGAGCCACCCCTGGCCACCTGAACCATCCCTGTTTGTAGCAGGTCACTAATCCCAGGATTTAGGAGGATTTAACCCCAGACAGGCACTGCAGAGGGTTCCCAATCAGTTTTCTAAAGAGGCTTTGAAGACACCTTTACCTGAAGGCTATTTCAGCTCTTAAAATGACCTGAATTTGAACTTGAGGTGACAGGAGTTGCTGATTTTTTTTTTTTTTTCAGTTGTGCTATTTGAGGTAATCTCTTCCTGACCTCCTAATTTGTTATTTTTTATTGGTCTTGTTTGGTTTGAATTTTATGGCTGTTGTGGGAGAGGCTCTCATCCTTGGCTTGAAAGGATGGAACAGCTCAGTTACACTGAAGAGCTTTTTTCAGGGTTGTTGTATCCATTTGCTGAATATGTGCTTAGTAATTGGAAGATAAATCTGTGTCTGTGAGCAGGGCAGCAAAGCAAAGCTCATCAAGTTTATATTAGGGCTGAAAAAGTCAGGCAAATTATGGTGAGTTCTGCAAATAATCAAACCTGAGATAAACTCATACAAAATATGAATGTTGTTATGTTCCCATGCAGCACCAACATTTTGCTTGGATCACCTGCTCAGGGCTGGGCTGAGTTGAATTTCAGATGTGGTGCATTTTACCCAGGCTGTTTTCTAGCTTTCTCTCACCAATAAATCACAACCTCAGTAGTTTTTCACAAGCTCTGGTTTGTTTTTTTTTCCTGGCTAACAATGGAGCTGGAGGAGCCAGCGAGCTGCACAGGGAGATGTTTTGTGTAATCAAGCACAAGAAATACAAATATTTTCTCCCATTGTGTTTTATCCTGTAGTCAAAACAGAAATTGCAGTTATTTTCATCTGTAATTCTTAAACCAGCTCTGTCTGGTGGAGTTACCAGCTGGATTTGGAAACCAGATCCAGGAACAAGTGCGTGCTCTGATTTAGGTCTGTGCAGTGCAGACCCATTGAGGGCAGCTTTAATAATCCAACCTCCCATCTGTGGCTGCTTCTGCTGAGAGCTGAACTAATCCAGCAGCTGAGTGACAACTGCTGGGTGTTTGATTACTGGGCAATAAAGGGATGTAGGTTTATTTACATAGTAACCTCCTCAACAGGTGTTATTTATACAGTGGCAGTTTAAGCTAAGAAATCTGGGTGAGGAATATTTGGAATCAGATGAATTTATTAATATGAATTTATTATTCTTTTAATCTGTTAATGAATTTGTGTTATTTTACTTTAAGGAAAAAAAACCAAACAAACCATGATTTGCCAGATAAATTGCCTGTGCCTCCTTAAAAAAACCCAAACATGAACACCGAGGTGTATTGTCATATTGGGGCTTCCCTTGTGTGATTTGGATTATTCTGTTTGATTTCTAGAACAGGGATTGTGCTTCAATGACACATTTTATCTTTATCTTTTCTGGAATTACATGATCAAAACTGCAAGCAAGAGAAACCTTCACTGAACCAGTTTTAGCCTGGGTTTTGAACTAATGATGATATTTGGAGGATGATAACAAGACATTTTCACTCTCTGTGCTCAGAGGTGTTTCTACATGTTCTCAGTGCAATATTCTGCCTTTAAATGCTCTGGATGAACATCTCTGAGAGCACAGTTGTAAAAAACTCTCTACAGGAACCTTTTTAGTTCCCAGGTAGTATCCTTGGTCTGAAACCTTCCCTGCTGTGCCTTTCCAGAACAGGATTTGATCCGAGTTACTTTAGGGGTTACCAAAACCCCACAGCTTTTACTTATAAAGATATGGCTGATTTTGGCAAGAACTGGGCCTTGTCAAGGAAGGAGAGGATTGAAAAGGAAAAAATCTGGGTAAAGACAGTTCCTGAAATAGGTTTCTATGATCCTGATCCCTCTCCTGCGTCCCTGTCTTAGTCTGGTTCCTGCTTGAGAAACCAGCAACCATCTGTCAGCACTGCCTTCCTTTATCCTTTGCTGGAAGAGCTTCAGGAAAAGCTTTGCAGGGGGGATTAAAAAAGATGGAATTTCTTGCACTGAGGTCACTTTTGCCTGTAGTTCCTGCAAGATCTTCATGTTGGCTTTTCTGGAGGTGGATCTTGGTGTGTCCTGGCAGGGATGTGGGTTTGTGTCTCTCATGAGCTGAAAATCTGGTTTAGAGCTGTGCCTTTCTGAAGGGGTTCATGTGATGTTTATGGCCTGCCACCTTACAGGATAACCATCCCTTCTGCTTCCCAGTCCCCTTCACTGTTTATTTCTTCAGATAAGAACTTGCTGCAGCAGAAAAATCTCACAGAACATATCAACCATGCCTGGTGTAAAGGACCTCTGGCTTGCTGCTGCAAATTAACAGTAGTGTTTGTTTAAATTTCTCCAGATCAGCCAAATTGGGTCCCCCATCCCTTAAAGCAGGGGTGATGCTGCTGTTCCAGATGCTGCAGCAGAGTTCTTAGGGATATCAAAAGCCAAATAAGCACCTCAGAGAAACCTGAGCACGGGCAGACATCCCCAGGGAGTGGTTCCCAGCATGCTGGAGAGAGCCATAACTTCATTCTCTACAGTACATGCTCCCAAATGCTTTCTGGGCTCTGCAGTAATTTAATATCCTTGGAATTTGTAGGGCAGAAATGGCTGCAGACTTGTGCTGTCATAATTAACGTTGTTATTAAAGGCAGCATCACAGTGATTAAATTTATCCCGGGGGTATTTTTGCATCACGTTGGGTAACTTTGGTTGTTACCCAGTATTTGGAGCAAAACATTGAATTAGATTAAAACCTTGATGAGAAACATTGGCTGAGGACATCTGGTGCTTGCATCACTCTTTGGTGGTGCTGGTTTAAGCAGGGTCAGGATTTTGGTGAGGCTGGGGAAGGAGGGCAGTTCTGGGGGGTTCAGCATTTCAGCAGGACTGGAGGTGGGAATTCTTACATTTTCCTTCTTTAAGGAAACTCAGCTTTCTAAATTGATCAGCTTTGGTTTTTTTGGTCCCCATCCACAAATTTCAGAGGAAGTGGCAGGTTAATGTGAGAGTGTTGAGCTGGGGAATGACTACTGTTACATGATAATCCAAAACGGGAACTTCTGCTAAGAATAGAATGAGTGGTGGATATTTTGCTATTTAAATATCTTAAGCTCAGCTCAGTGCTTTATTTTACTATCACTAAGAATCCTTGCATTGAATCCCATCCCTTGTGAGAGAAGGGTTTGGTAGAGAGAATTATATTTTTATCACTTTGTCTCAGGGCTTCGCTCAGACATCTTTGATAAATGATTAGAAAAACATTGAACAAAATGCAGTGAAAACATCTAAGCTGTTTCAGAGTCTGTACCCAAATCCATGTTGGTTTTTGAAGCCAGTCTGCACAGTGCAATCAAATGAATGCTGAGCCATGGCTCTTTATAGCTGAGCCTTTCCCTCCACTGTCATTATCTTCTTTCATAACAATATCCAGCCTTGATGGTGCTTAAACCAGACAAAATCTCAACCCTCCAAATACAGAGCCTTCATCTTCCTCCTGTTGAGCTCCAGCCTGGGTAATTAATGAACATTCAGTGATTGTAAGAGCAAGGCAGAAATAATCTCTCCCTCTTTTGAAACACACGAGGTTGTAAACCACAAGTTAAGAGAAGTAAAAGACTTAAGCATTTGCTGGATAAGTAAACAGTAAGTTCAGGCATAAGCTTTTTATCCTCCTGAGTCTCCACCTTCCCTCTGGAGGTATTAGATGGAAAATAAATGCAGTGCTCCGAGGTCAGCCCTACCCCCAGGAAGCTTCCCCTCCCCTTGCCCTGTGGAACAGCTGCTGAACTTGGGTTGCTCTGTCTGGGCTGGGAGCTGCCAAGAGCCTGTCTGGCTCCAGGGGCATGGATTGGAGCACTTTTGCAGTCATCTAGAAGAGGGGATTGCACCCTGGCTGAGCAAGCAGGCAGGGCCCCGTGGATTTTGGTGGCCTGGTAACTCATGAGAAGGCTTTGTGGCAGCCTGGGGACAGCACACACAGAGCCAGCACAGAGGCTGCTGTGACATTATGGGAATTGGGAGCTGCTTTAACAGGACCTCAGACCCCCTGTTCACTATCACGTAGGTACCTTTTTTCTTTTCCCTGCAGCTGGGGGAGGGTCTGTGGTGCAGGGCAGGTGGGAAGCTCTGGGAGAGCCTGGGAATGGTGCAACCACAGCACTGCTGGTGTGAGCTGCTCTGATTTTCTGGCTGCAGAATGTGCTGAGCTCCATTAATGCCTCCATGCACGGCCACCCCAGTTATGTCCATCACCCTAAAGTGAAGGATGGTCCTGATGTGACAGCCCTCAGCTGGAACAGAGCTTTGTCAGTGTCTGTAACAACAACAAATTCATTTATTTCCTCTGATTTTGTTTTTCCAGGGTCCTAGTGAGCCCTCGACAGAATCTGACTCGCATCACATTAAAAGGGACTTTCCAGGGGGCTAAAGTGGTCCGTGGGCCTGACTGGGAGTGGGGTAACCAGGATGGTAAGCTGCTTTTGGGATGTCCTGTAGAACACCATTTGAGGGGGTTTTTAATATATTGGAGGGTTTATATATATATATATATATATATATATATATATATATATATATATATATATATAGGGATGTCCTGTAGAACACCATTTGAGTTTATATATGTATATATACAAAATTATATATCATTATAATATATATAAATTTAATAATATTATATAATATATATTTTATATTATATATTTATTTTATATTATATATAATAATATATATGTGTGTGTATATATATATTTATTAGGATGTCCTGTAGAACACCATTTGAGTATTTATAATACATATAATACTCTTTTATTTTTGCAAATTGCTGGTTGATAATCCGCGTGCTGAGCAGCAGCTTCTTGGGGAGTTGTTCAGGTGATGCAGGTGCCTGTTCTCTAGAGTAATTAATATCCATTGTTTTCTTGTATTTGTTGTTTGTCACATATCTGTGACAGGAACCATGTCCAGGGTGTGGGGAGGAAATTTTGCTGCTCCTCTCTCATAGATGTGCAAACCACTGGGAACCATCCTGGAAGTTCTTGTGTAAAATTATAAATGCACACCATGTTACAAGATAATAAAGACTCTTCTCTTCTTGAAAAAGCTTTATTTGATAGTGGAAAGTTTACTGACTTTGTGTACAGTATCCATTTTCTTTTGGAGTTCTGTGGAATATCCTTATTTGGGTACTTTTAAGAACAGTGAGGAGAAATTCTCTCTAAGGAGGGTTTCACAGGTCGCACTAATGAAGGACTCTGTGGTTACTGGAGAGTGGTTCCTGCTTTCTGTAGGAATTGAAACCTTCAGGCTGAAAATGCAATGGGACAAAAATGCCTTTTTAAAGCTGCATTTAGGGTGTAATGCCTGTCCCCAGGTCACTGATAGCAATTACTGTGTGGTGCTCCAGGGCTAAGGGAGCTTTCCTGCCCGTTTGTCCCAGAGCCCTGCACACACCCTGTGATGTTTACAGCTCCTTTTACCCCTGAAGAATTAAGTCAAAAGTTCAAAGGTTTCCAAAGTTGACTCTGCCATTTATTGCAGCTCTGGGTTCTGTGGAGGACGTGGATCCTTGCAGGGTCTGAGAGCAAAAGCAGCTTATGCTCAATACAGCTTATCCATCCTTTTGAGATCAGAGCAGCATTTACATGTCTGAGACTTGTGTTGCTTACGGAGGTGCTGACCTGAAAGCAGCTCCCTAAGCAGGAGCAGTGAGAGAAACCCTAAATCCACCCCTCAGCTGGTCTCTGGTTTTGGTAGAGCTGCCACCAAAACCAGGTGTTTGTATTGTGCTTTTTAGATGTGCTGATGAAGGAGGAATTCAGTTCCTTCAAGCTGTTAAATTTCAGGACTTCACAGACAATCAGAAGTTCCTCAGTGAGACAGATGTTGCTGTCCCCGTTTGGGGAAGTCCTGGGGAGGTGCTGGGACTTGCCCAAGTGCACCACAGAGCGACTGTGGGGCTGGGAATCTGCAAACCCTGATTGCCTTCACAAGGCTCAGTGTTGTCTCTTGGATCACAGCACGTCCCAGCAGGTTCACCTCCACACGTCCATCCTCCTGTTCTGGATTCTTCCAGTTGCTCCTTGCTCGAAGAAAACAAAGTCTGTTTGATGTTCCCCAACGTGGATGGTTTTGGGGAGAGATTTAAAGATCCTGGGTGGGTTTTGCAGCACTGTAGAGGTTTTTTTGTTGCCACAGTGTGGTGCCATGACGCCATGTGTGTGTTCCCTAACTAGGCCGTGCTCCTGCACACCAGGAATTCTCCTCAGAATCATTCCAAAATGAATGGCTCACTGGCTTTCAGCAAATTTAACACAGAGATACCCTCCTAATTGGTCAAAATGAGTTGTCTCATGATCCAATTTTCCTGATTTTCACTTCTTTTCCCCTCAGGGGGTGAGGGTAAGATTGGCCGCGTGGTCGATATCCGGGGCTGGGACGTGGAGACCGGCCGCAGCGTCGCCAGCGTCACCTGGGCAGATGGAACCACCAACGTCTACAGGGTGGGCCACAAGGGAAAGGTGGACCTCAAATGTACTGTGGAGGCTTCTGGGGGCTTCTACTACAAGGAACACCTCCCAAAATTAGGTGCGTGAGGACAAATCTTTTCTGAGTGAAGTCTTTGTTGAGAAGTTGTGATTCACATGGCCATTGGTGCTGAAACCATTTTTTGTTTGAAAGATGTAAAACCACCTCCTGATTTTCTAAAGTTCCCACATAACGAGCATCATTTGAGAGAATTTGGGTTGTGTGTGAGCACACTGCTTGATCTCAGAGTGGTCCATGAAATAGTTTGGCCTTTCAGTGGTAAAACCATAGGATACCCACAGTTGTATCCCAAGGAATACAACTTCTGCTGGAAATGGAGGAAATTCCCACTCTGTTACAGAGAATCCAGCTTTTCCCACTTATGTAACATTTGTCAATCCAAAGCTTTTCATTCTTCAGGCAGGCTGTTGTTCACTGTGCTTTTAGAGAGCAAACCTCTCTCTTGGTGGAGCCATAAGTGTGTTCAACTGGGGAATGTGACCAGAGGGAGACTTTGGAGAATGAAACAGCCAAAAATTAGAAAAAGTGATGGGAAAAGGTGATGTCTGTACTGGCAACTTGCTGCAATCCCCCTTTCCTCTTAAGTCTGAGGAAACTCCTTGTGCCTTTGGACTTGAAGCTTTTTTTTTTTTTTTTTTTTTTTAACCAGATGTAATTTAGGTGTGGGGTTGTTTGCCTTTGGACTTGAAGCTTTTTTTTTTTTTTTTTTTTTTTTTTAACCAGATGTAATTTAGGTGTGGGGTTGTTTTTCTTTTAATGAGGTGCAGAGACCATCTTTGGCTCCCTTGAAGGAAAACAGGGGGATCTTTTCTTGTGTTTGCAGCAGCAGAATCAGGGTTTTTATCAGACTCTTCAGATAAAACTTCTCAGGCAGACTTATATCAGTCTTTCTCAGACTTTTCTCTCCCTGAGCAGCTTGGCAAGAGCATGAGGGAAGGAAAGGGTTGGATGAGGAGCTTAATTCCAGGGGTATGGCTGCATGGGAAGGGTGGGAGGGTAAGGAACTCCTCAGAGTGAATTCTGTGCCTGCCTGTGGAGGGGAGAACTAATTTTGGGTGCTGTGTGGGTGTGTCTGAACAGCAGTTGTGGGTGAGTGGATTGCTAAGAACAGCTCCTGGTGTCTGCCAGGGCCTGAGAGGCATTCCCTGCTCTGCAGAGGGACAAAATGGGTCTTGTTAGAGCTGCTTATGTTTTATTAATATATTTAGAGTTAAATCCTGATTTCTCTGCTGCCTATGGGGCATGAAAAGGAGTTTGCACCATTCTGCCCCAGTTAATGTTAATTTTCAACCCTTGTAAGGAAGCCAGTGAGGCACCCCAGGTGTGTGACAGCCTGTGGGTGCTGTCCTTGTTGTCCCCAGGGAAACCAGCTGAACTGCAGAGGAAGGAGAGCACAGACAGGCATCCCTTCCAGCACGGGGACAAGGTGAAGTGCCTGCTGGACATCGACATCCTGCGGGAGATGCAGGAGGGCCACGGAGGCTGGAATCCCAAAATGGCTGAGGTATGTCCCTGGATTCTCTAGCTGCAGCCTCTCCCTCATTCTGCACTGCTCAGGAAGTTACCAGAACGTCTTTGTGTGACCTTAAAGTTCAACTGAATCACAAATACAGATTTTTTTTAGTGATAGGACACTGGAGTCAGAGTTATTTTTAGGCTCTGTTGGATGAGAATGGTCTTGTGGATCCCTGCGAAAGTCTTGGAAGGAAAAAAAAAAAAAAGGCTGCTTTGTTTGTTTTTAAATGAGCCACAGATCTTTTCTTTGGTGTTCTGGATCCATTCCTTGTTTGGCTTCTTTTGTGCTGTGCATTGCTGGTAATTAAAGTTATGTGTTTTGTCAACACTGGTCTCTGTCCTTGGCCAGGGTTAAAATTTCTCAGCCCATATCATACTTTTGGAGCTTAGTCTTGCCTTTAAATTGAAGAGCCATCAGTCTACTGTCACCTGTTGTTTTAAAAAACCCCAGAGAGTAGAGGAAATAAAGATAGAAATGGCACCTATCACTGTAAACATCATTAATAAATGCTATAAAACTATCAAGATATGTTAAATATCTATCCTGGCCAGACCTGCCCTATAGGTGAGCAGGCTTTTGGAAATCAGGCTTTAAAATGTCAAGGCAAACTCTGTCATTTCAGTTTCAATGTGGAAATCTCTTTACTGAGCATCAGCCTCTTTTCCTGTTTTTTTTTTTTTATTATTTTTTCAGCCTGGCAGGCAGGGTCTTGGCACCTTCTGATGAATTTTAACAAAGCTGCCAGTGGAGCCATGAGATTTTTTATTCCACCTCAGGAATACACCCCCAAAGCTGTAGATTTTGGGTGTTGCTGTGTCTCTTGTTGGTTGTTAAACCTCTGTGCTCCTGAATTCCTGTTGTTGGGGAAGGCAGGTGTAGAGAGGGATATGAAACAGAGGAACAGGAACCTCCTGTCACCTCAGAAATTGGCATTTTTTACCTCCTTATAAACCATCAGCTGCTCAGGACCTGCCAGAACAGCAGTTCTAGAACCCTGCACCACACAATTTTATATTTTGTTTTGCGTGCCTTGCCCCTTTTTCCCCTCTCAGAGTTTGCCTTGCTGGTGTTCTATAATGCAGAATAACATTGGAATCCCTGCCCACCTCTGTCATTTGCAAAGAGGACAATTTGTGCTGCATTTTCAAACATTTCTGCACTTTGTATTCCTATCCCCCTCCTCCCTCAGTGTGCTGCTCTTTCAGATGAGCTTTTAGAGGAGCCTTTCCCCTCCTTTTTGTAGAAAAACAATGTTTGCATCTCATGCAAGCATTGGAAATGCTGGGGTGAACTGGAAAATGCAGAATTTAGAATTGGGAAATGATGGAATTAATGGGAAAATACAGAATTTAGGACTGGGAAATGATGGGATTAACAGGAAAATACAGAACAAAGGTTTGGGAGCACTGTGAGTGGGAAATGCTGGGTGATTTAACCATCTGTATTTGATACCTTCTTTCCCCACTATTAAACAACGTGATTTATTTAGGGGCTTTCCCCTCCTTTGTTCTTTTTTTTGGTCAAAAGTTCATTGGCCAGACAGGGACCGTGCACAGGATCACGGACAGAGGGGACGTGAGGGTCCAGTTCAACAGTGACACCCGCTGGACTTTCCACCCTGGAGCCCTGACCAAGGTAGGTGCTGCCCTTGGGAATGCTGCAGGGAGTCCCTGAAGCTGCTGGGACAGGGCTCAGCGTGTCCCCAGCAGGTGCTGAAGGAACACCCTGCTCTTCTAAACACAGTTGTGCTGTTTTATGAACTTTTTTGCATTTGCAAGTCCTTAAGGTAAACTCGGTTTCTTCATTTCAGCTTCCAGGCCCTCATCCTTCTGCAGCTGCCTTGCCCTTGTGATGAACCTTTTCCCCACATCATTTCCCTTGGATTTTATTTTTGTTCTTCCTTGTTTTGTTCCTTTCTGTTGTTCCTCCATGTTGTTCCTTTCTGCATCTTTGTCTGACTTCTCTCTGATTTCTTCCAAGTCTTTAATCTAGCCCTTCTAATTTTGTGGCTGTATTTCTAAAGCTCACAGCTCTGGCCTTCCCCAGAGGTTTGAGGACTTTGAGAAGTGGATGATTAGAAAGAGAGATAATTAAGTATAGAAGAAGCTGCTGGAAGACCACAAAATTCTGACCTGCGCAAGGTCACAATGATAAAAACTCCCAATACTGGTGGAAAATGCAGTGTCAGACTGTTTTGCACGAAATTAGTCTGCTCTGAAAAGTGTGTTTTGACACTGCTCCCTTCCTAGCTCGCTGATCAGAGGGAGCATCTGGCAAATTACCAGCACAGATAAACCCTGGTTTCCCTTTTCTGTTTTAAGTAACAAACCGATTTAACTTCCTTATTAGAGTGAATTAAAATCTCTAGTGCCAAGCCAGGTGTAGCAAGGAGATGGACCAAGAAAACTTCCAGGCTTTATCTGGTATTAATTATAAATGATTTGGAGCAAAAGAAGTTAGGAAACTGCCTATTCCAAATTATTTCCCTACTTAAATGTGCACTTGGCTTAAAAGAGAATTGGACTGTGTTTATTTTACAGCTTATTGGTTACAGCTTTCTTGGTAGTTGTGTTTATGTTTTGCAATGTTGTTTTTTGACTCAGTGGGTGTCTTGTTTGTTGGGGTTTTGGGAGTGGGGCAGAGGGGCTGATCACTATTAATTTTTTTGTCTCTGTGTGTTTGTGGCTTCATCCCCCAAAAGCTTATGACTTTCTTTTTCTTGTAGCTCAACACCTTTTGGGTTGGTGATGTGGTCCGGGTGATAGATGATATGGAAACAGTGAAGCGGTTCCAACCTGGTCATGGGGAGTGGACAGATGAGATGGCACCTGTGAGTGCGCGCCAGTTCCAGTTCCAGGACAGTCCAGTAACCTCCTGAGCTTCCCCAAGCCCTCAGCACTTAGACATGGGCTTGTGTCCCCCCAGAATTCCTGCTGGGATGTCCCTGCCCAGCCCCTGGTGCTGGTGGCTCTCGGTGACACCGTTGTGACCACGGCACCCAAATGGAACAAGGGGGAATCTGACAAAAAAAATTTGGCTGCCACCAACTCATGTGAGAGTTTTCCATCACCAAAGTCCTCTTATGCCCTCCCTGATTCTTTGGAATGAGGCAGGGAGGTGGAAAAATTAGCCCAGTATGGCTAAAAAGTGGGATGCAGGTTCCTCCAGGAGCAAAGCCCAGAGGAAACCATCCCCAGTCCCAGCTGGATCAGTTCTTATCAGCACCTCCCTCCCCAGCCATCATTCCCAGTGTGTCTGGGAAAACCCTTCCATGGCAAACCAGTGAGAGAGAAACTGGTGAGAACCCTCTGGTGTCCTTGAAGTGGGAGCTGTCTGCGAGTCTGTCACTTGTCCAGTGCTTCTTTTCACACAGCAGGAGCTGCAGCTTTACCAAAAAAAAAAAATAAAAACCACCAAAACCCCCCTGGCTTTGGGTCTGGGAACTGTGGCTTTGGGGGAAAAAAAAAATCCTCTTTTTTTTTCCTTACAGACCCTGGGGCACATTGGGAAGGTGATCAAGGTCTATGGGGATGGAGATCTGCGAGTGTCAGTGGGGGGACAGTCCTGGACCTTCAACCCTGCCTGCCTGACAGCCTACCAGAGGGAGGAGGAGGCCAACCTGATGACCACAGAGAGTGCCAAGGAATCCAAAAGTGAGGGACAAACCTGATCCCCTCAGGGCTGGGAGCTCTTGGATGCAGCTCTTTAGATGCTGGGGAAATCCAAATGTACTTTCCTGGATGGAGAACTGGAGTCTGGCTGTGCCTTACTGGGCAAGCAAAGCTGGGTCTTAGGAAAATGCAGGATTTAGGACTTGGAAGTGCTGGGATTAATGGGAGAATGCAGGATTTAGGACTTGGAAATGCTGGGATTAACAAGGAAATACAGAATTTAGGACTCACTGAAGTTTAGGACTTGGAAATGCTGGGATTAACAAGAAAATAGAGAATAGAACTTTGCTGTGCCTTACTGGGCAAGCAAAGCTGGGTTTAATAGGAAAATACAAAATTTAGGACTTGGAAATGCTGGGACTAATGGGAAAATGCAGAATTTAGGACTGGGATATGCTGGGTTTAATGGGAAAATACAAAATAAAACCCAGCTGTGCCTTACTGGGCAAACAAAGCTGGCCTTGACAGGAAAATACAGGATTTAGGACTTGGAAATGTTGGGCTTAATGGGAAAATACAGAATAAAGCCCAGCTGTGCCTTACTGGACAAGCAAATCTGGCCTTGACAGGAAAACACAGGATTTAGGACTGAGATATGCTGGAAAATAAAGAATTTAGGACTGTGAATTGCTAAGCACAGCTCTGCCCTAGGTTCAGAATTTGCCTCATCCTTGTTGTGACTCAGTTCCCTGTTCCATCCTGTTTCCTGTACAAGGACAGTGATTCTTGAGGGCTTGTGAAATATTCCCAGATCCCTGCGTGGAACTGTTGTGAAATCAACAATTGTTTTGCCTAATCTGCCCTGAAATCGAGTTTGGGATCACATGGTGCATGGAGGGGATTTTTTTTGGTGCTTTGCACATCTGCTCAGAATTTTTTTTGTGGCCTGACCATCTTTATTTCCTCTGGGTGTCAGGATCATGTGGGAGAGAGCACAGACTTGCCAAGATTTTTGTCTTTTCTCTGATGTAGATGGATCTGGAGCTGTTTGCTCAAGTCAGACTTGAGGCAGAACTTGCAAAATTTTTGACTTTGCACTGCTGGGGAGCTGTGACACCTCTGTCCCCTCAGCCCTGAGGGATGTGTGGTGACAGGTCCATTTTTGTCTCTTTTTCAGGTACTTTGGTGACTGTCCTGGAGAAGCTGCTGTCCCAGAGGACGGAGTCAGAGCATGCAGGGTGCCTGGTCATTTGTGCAGCCCTCAACAATGCAGCCAAAATCCGGGAGCTGCTCCAGAAATACCCAGACAAGGCAAGTTTGGAAGACAAAAATGGTTATTTTTCCTTTGTTTCTGCTCTTTAAAAACATCATTGTAAAATTTTGTAGTCAAGCAGGGGAAAGGATATGAGAAAAACGGTAGATTTGTCAGGCTTAGTGATACCTCTTAACAGCTGGAATATTATTTTGCTGCAGTTTAGGATTAAATTCACAAGTTAAATGTTCATATTTGATGCCTCTAGCTTGTGGCAATAAATCTGAACTGAAGTCCTTACATCACCTTTCCCAAGCTGGCTTTTCCCAGATTTCCTGTGTGGCCACTGCAGCTGTAGAATGAGGGGGAGAGGGGTTTATCTATAGGAAAACAGGAGCAGATATCTGAGGATCAGCTGGAAAAGAAAGGCAGGGGCTGTATCTGGCTGTGCCTGTCCTTAGAGGACCTTGTAAAAATCACATTGTTGGAATCAGGAGAGAGAAAAGCTGCCCAGATCTGTGCAGTGTCTTATCTCATGTCTGACTGGAGCAGGAACTGGGCTGGGCTCGTTGCTGGACAGTTTTTGTGCTTGCAGAGTGCCAAACTGTCAGGATCACATCTCCTGAACTCCTTCAGGGAGGGGCTCAGGGTTTAGGAACAGGGAAAAAAAAAAAAGAACCACCAGAAACTTTCAGCAGTGTGTCCTTGGAAAGCATGGGTAACAAAAAGAGGTTTTGTTGAGGCTGTGACCCAGGATCAGCTTTGAAGGAACCCCTTTGAAGCTGATTTAATGGTTATTTGACTGGTATTTATATTATACTTCTTTATTTATAAACTTAATGGGGCTTCTGGGAAGGAGACACAAATACCTGCAATTCTCAAATTGATCCCAGATAGGAAAGTCCCAAGAGTAAGGAATCCATTATATGATCAGTTATTTTTATTAAGACTTCTATTTCTACTCTAATATTTATATTAATAAATTAGCTATTTCTGTTAGAGTCTTACAGAGATCAGGCTGGATTTGAGGCTCACTTAGAGCAAGATGGAATTGCTTGGCAGGGTTTTTCCAGCTTATCAGCACTGTCTGCCTCATGTAAATGGAAGAACAGCAGTGACCTCTAATTCCTCTTGGCCCAAAGGACTGGCCCATCATTTTGAGCCTATCCAGGGAAGTGCTGCCTCTCCTGTGCTCTGACTGCTGCATAAAATCAACTGCAGGGGGAAAAAACCTTGATTGTTAACTTGTTCTCCTTGCCAGTCTGCTGAGGTTTCATGCCTCCTTCTCCTCCCCTTAGCCTGCCACTGGTTTCAGTAGCTGCTTTGCCTTTTTTTTAATCTCTTGTTCTTCAGTGCCTTTAATTCTCCAAAACTCTCACTGCAGCACTTAAGCCCTGAGATGTCCCCTGCAGCCACTGCACCCACTGAAGTACCTGCAGCAGCACAGCACAGCAGGGACTTGGCACCTCCAGAGCCTTATGCAAAGCTAATTTGATTTCCTCACACATTTTCCTCTGGGGAAGGGAATTGTTGGCAGAGATACCAAGGAGCGTTGTGCTCGCAGGCACAGAGCGATTTGGCAGCAGGGCTCTGCAATTACAGAGCTTCCAGCTCTGTTCTCTCACTTCTCCCCTGTCCTCTTCCCCTTCCAAAATCTTCTGGGACAAGGTCAGCTGGGAGCTGCTGGCCAGGAGAGCATTTGTGGCATTTCTGGGCTGTTCCCACCCTGCCCCAGGCACAGGGCGAGGTCATCCCTCATTTTCTTTGTCTCTGCCTTTCCCAAAAGGTCGATGCCAAGAACCAGGGCAGGACTGCCCTGCAAATTGCCTCTTACCAGGGGCACCTGGAGGTGGTGAAGACGCTGCTGCAGGCACACGCCAACGTCGACCTGCGGGACGACGAGGGGGACACGGCGCTGCACTACGCAGCCTTCGGGTAGGACACCTCCCCTCCTGCCATCCCTGATGGAAAACCTCTACCCTAGATCCAAGCCTCTATCCTAGATCCAAGCCTCTATCCTAGATCCAAGCCTCTATTCTAGATCCAAACCTCTAGCCTAGATCCAAGCCTCTAGCCTAGATCCAAAACTCTAGCCTAGATCCAAACCTCTACCCTAGATCCAAACCTCTATAGCCTAGAGCCAAACCTCTATAGCCTAGATCCAAACCTCCATTCTAGATCCAAACCTCCATCCTAGATCCAAAGCTCCATCCTAGATCCAAAGCTCTAGCCTAGATCCAAACCTCTACCCTAGATCCAAACCTCTAGCCTAGATCCAAACCTCTATCCTAGATCCAAACCTCTACCCTAGAGATCCAAACCTCTACCCTAGATCCAGATCACACACTCTGGGTGAAGGATGTGTGGCTGGTGGAAGCTTTTCTCTGCTTTTTATGTTGGGAATTGGTCTTTGAGCTTCAGCCCACAGGAGCATTGCTTCTTCTACAGCAGCATCCTTCTTTCCAGAAGGATTTCTATCCAGCACAGGATTTCTTAGCACAAGGGTTTCTTATCCTTCACAGCTGGCTCAGTTTCCATGAATGGAAACTGAGAATGTTCAGGGGGAATCAGAAAAAAAAAATTGATAAGGAGGTTTTAGTGATGAATTTTTTTTTTCAGGGGGATGGGTGAGGTGGTTGGGTTGTTGGAGATCAATTTGTTTGCTTGGTTTCTCTAAGTTTGTGTGTTTTCTAGAGCAAGATGAGATTCTGAGTTGTATCATCAGTTACCACTCTTAATCATCATTAAGAGTGGGAATTCCTGTTGATTTAGAGCAGACATCACAAATTAGGAAGGTTTTGGGTTTTTTTTACCACTGAGAGGACATGGGGTGGGGCTGAGAGGATACAAAACCAGAGTTCTGGTTTTTTTTTCTCTCTTTGCAAAGAGAAAGAATTTACTGTGTGTACTGATTGACTCTGATCTGTTTTTTCCCTGCTTTAAACCAGAAACCAAGCTGAAGTTGCCCGTGTGCTCCTGGCTAAAGGAGCCAGTGCAGACCTGCTGAACAATGCCAAGTGCACAGCCCTGTACGTCGCTGTCAGCCAAGGCTTTACAGAGGTGGTGAGGGCCCTCTGTGAGCTCAACTGTGATGTCAACCTCCCAGTAAGTTTGGGATTGCAGGGATTTGGGGCAGGGATTTTTTGAGTTTTTTTTTTTTTTTTTTGAGGTGGGGAGGTGCCTCTTTATGTCTTACATCATTTGTGGCTTTGTAGAATTCAAAAGTCGTCCTCTGAAAATGCACTGGGAAATATTCCTGAGTTTCAGTTCCCTGAAATTCCAGGTTTGAGTCTGCCCCTTCTTCATCACATCAGCATTCTCTGCTGGACTCAGGCTTCCAGGGAGAGCTGAGCTGCTGCTCTTGTGTGTTGTGGCCACACTCCTGTTCCCAGCAATAAGATTTTTAAGATTCTTAAGTCAGGCAATGATGGTGACTTGGACCCAGCCCATTTTTAGGGTCTCCTTGTGTGCTGGTGGGACTGTTCTGTGCTGGGTCAGTCCCTCAAAGCTGGTCAGGAGTTTCAGCAGCTCACAGGGGATTTCCTTGGGGTTTCTGAGGTTGGTAACCCGTGTTTGCTTCGATCTCCATGTGTAGGATTCCCAGGGAGACACCCCCCTGCATTATGCTATCACTCTGGACTACAAAGTCGTGATTGAGATTCTCACTGAAGTTCCCAACATAGATTTCACTGTCCAGAACTGTCAAGGCTTCAACCTGCTCCACTATTCTGCCCTGAAAGGCAACACGCTGTAAGTGACCTTTCTTTTTTTTTTTGCCATTTTTATGCCTTTTGCAGATGTTAATTTGTGCTGGCTGGCTAAGAAGGTGGCAGATGTGGTTCTGGGTAGTTGGTTAAACATTTCTGGGGTGTGGATATGGCTGGATAGGACTCTTGGCCTCCTTCAGGCCTTCACAGGAAACTCCTGCCTGCTTTCCCCATCCCATCTCTTTCATGCTTCCCTAGGACAGGAAATCTCTGTTTCTGGACAGTCTCAGATGTTTGGGTTCACACATGGAAGGACAGAAAAAGATCTTGGTAAAGATTGGGAGCCTCTGGGACTCTTCCAAAGATAAATCTGCACATTGTTTTCAAAGCAATGTGGCTTTTCCCTACTTTATTAAATGATAACTGAGGGCTTTTGTTGTGTTCTTGTAATTCATTTTGTGGGTTTGAGGAACCCATTGCTGGTGTCAGCACCACCTGGTAAAACATGGACACTGATAACTCCTGAGGAGGAGAGGCAGAAATTCATTCTTCCATCTCTAATAACCTCTGCAACTCTGCAGAGCCATAAAGAAGATTCTGGCCAGGGCTCGGCAGCTGGTGGACTCCAAAAAGGAAGATGGATTCACTGCCCTGCACCTCGCTGCTCTCAATAACCACATGGAAGTGGCTGAAATTCTCATCAAAGAGGTAAGAAATAACTCAAAACCACCATCAAGAAAACCACTCCCAAGCCCCACATTTCCTGAGTTAACACTGGGACCCACAAGGGTGTCCCTGTCCCTTTGAAGAGCTGCCATTGTTTGCCAGGCTGAAAAATGGGGATTGGCATTCCTGGGGGATTTTCCTGTGGCTCTGGCAGGGAGGAGAGAAGGGTGTCTTGGCTAAGAACAAAATGGGTTGGAAGAGTGAAGATAAAGTGGGATTTGGGAGCTCCCAGGCTCAGCACCACATCTCCCTGTGCTGCAATTCCTGCTTTTCCAGGGCCGCTGCGACGTGAACGTGAAAAACAACCGGAACCAGAGCCCGCTGCACCTGGCTGTGATCCAGGGCCACGTGGGCATGGTGCAGCTGCTGGTGAGGCATGGCAGTGATGTCAATGCTGAGGATGAGGATGGGGACACGGCCATGCACATCGCCCTGGAGCGCCAGCAGCTCATGGCCCTGGCCATGGAGAAGCGGGAGGGCGAGATGGGAGCGTCCCTCCTGTCCAAGGTGAGCGGAGTTCCAGCAGGGAAGGACCCCAGCAGGTTGTGGGGTCTAAAAGGGGTGAAGGAAGGCAGGGGAATTCTTAAGTTCCCCTCCAGTTCCTTCATGCAGATGGGGAGCATGGAAACCAACCTTGCTTGTGGGAAAGCAGGAATAGATCCTCCTGAATTTATAGCATGAAGCTTGACGTAGTCAGACAGCAATTCAGAGCTGTCTCTGATATTTTTATGAGCATTGTGCACTTCTTTCCTGACATGGGAAAGGTCATGAATCCAGAGCCAAGAGACTCCTGGGTTTAATTCATGCCCCAGAACCACAGCAATTCTTTTCTGTCTGATGGCATGCAAAATATGACGAGAGCTGACCACAGACACCCCAGTTATCTGCAGATGTACAGCAGGGGGAGAGGGGAGATGGAGCAGCCTGAAGGAGAAGGGGGAAGCTGTTACAAAGCCTGAACTGGATTCCTCTGTGCTGCTCTGTATTCATGGATATAAAGATCTAGAAATCACTGCAGGATAGGCCAAAGGTGCAGGGATAATTTAATTCACTGGAAAATCCAGCATAGATATTTAAATTGTTGCTCTTCTTCTTCTTCTTCTTCTTCTTCTTCTTATTATTATTATTATTATTATTATTATTATTATTATTATTATTATTATTATTGAAATTATTAGAATAAATAAAACCACCCATTCCTCCTTTTTAGCTGTTGGTGCTTGGAAAAGCCCAGTGCTTTGCTCTTCCATCCTGCTCCTTACCAAACCACCAGGAGAAGATGGCTCAAGTGCAGGGCCAAAGTCCTGAAAGTCCTAAAGAGGGATCTGTGCCTGTCATTCCCAATATTATTTACAGTAACATCATCTCTAAATGCTGTAGATTCCTTCACATCTAATTTTACTTGCCCTGACTGACACACTCTGGTTGTTTAAGTCAGTGGAATATGTGACTTGACTACAAATTATTTGGGATGATGCACATCAAAATTTGGCTCTTTAAATAGCTGTCACTTAGGGCCCCTGCAGCAGCTGTTCTGCCCTTCAGCTTCTTCCTTTTCACTCCCTGGAGAAGTCAATGCCCATTTCTCTGATTTGTAGGGGTTATCACCAGGTAGGATCAATCTGAGGCACTCTTGGCCCTGGAATGTAAGATTTGAACCCATTTTTTACATAAAGGCAAAAAGGATCTTTGTGTGCTTTCCAAAAGTTGCACTTCCAAGTTTTAAGTACAAGGTTTAAGACTTTATGTAGATTTTGATGCAAATCAGAGCAGAGGATCAGAAGCTTCTCCTGTTGACAGAGTGTGTTTCTCAATTTCTTTTAGCTGCAGGCTTCTGGCTTCCTGGGAAACGTGGAGCTGAATGTTGGGACTGCCATTGCCTGCTACTTAGCACAAGAAGGAGCAGATATTAATTATGCAAATCATCGGGGAAAGTCTCCTTTGGACCTCATTACAGATGGAAGGATCGTGCAGATCGTCAAAGACCTCTCACAGAAATTCAGGTAATGAGCCTCAGGAAATCCTTGCAGACCAGAATTTTCCCCAGCCCTGGTGTCTCTGCAGCTGCTGCAGGAGGGATGGAGAATCTCTGGGACCCTCTGGATGTCACCCTGAGCATGCCCTGTTTGTTCTGGAGCTGTCCCCAGTTTCTGGAGGTGTGATGTGAGGGTGTGTGCTGAGTTTGGAAGGGTTGAGAAAAGCAGATTAGTGAGGCTGTGTCCAAACTCGGCCCCTTGGCAATCTGAGGAGCCTCTGAGGCCACTGAGGCCAAGAACAACTTTGCAGAGTAATCCTGGCCTCTGTTTTACTTTCATTTGATTCCTCATTGACAGGTATTTAAAGAGTGGGCACCAAAACCCACAGGATTTATTCCAGGGCTAGATAAACACTTGTTTTGAAGCTGATAAGAGAAATAGCTGAGAAAATGCCAAAGGGAGAGTAAGGCAAGTCAAAGCTGGCTTTATCTCAGCCTCTGAGAAGCATTTGTTTGGACTGGGACTTTGCAAACATGAAAGCAGAGTTCTGCTTGATCTGAGGGCACAGACCTGGTGCTGTTCCTGCTGGGGAGGAACCACCGAGCAGTGCTGTCCTTGGCCACTGCAAATAGCAGGTGAAAGGTGTCCCTTTAACATCTTCCACACGAATTCTGTCAGTGCAGTATGTGTTGGATTGAGGTTTTTTGCTTAAAATATGTCATTTCTGTCAGGCTGACATTTCTCATTACTGCTTTCAGCAGATGGCTGTGCTGTTACCTTACTGTCACCTCCAAAAGAGCAGTTTCAACTTGTGTAAATTTTAGAGATCCCTGCTCTTTTCCTTTCTTTTTGGACAGAACTGGTCAGGATCCCAGCTGAGCTTGTCCCAGCAGGGCAGGGAATGTCCCCAGGTTTACCAGCCTGAGCCTGTGCTGCTCTGTGTCCCTGTGGGGTGTCCCTCAGGGATAATTCAGTGTCACCCACTGCTGAAGGAGCTTGTGGCTCACATTTCCTGCTGCCTCCTGGTTGCAGGGAACAGCAAGTTTCTTCTGAGAGCTCAACCATCACCTGCAGCCTTCGCCGTGTGCACACCACGCCCAACACCATGACCAACCTCAGTGTCTCCAGCGTGGCAGTGCCCACAGAGTGCCTGGTCTGCTCAGAGCTGGCCTTGCTCATCCATTTCTTCCCATGCCAGCACAGTATTGTGTGTGAAGGTGAGTCCACACTGATTTTTTTTCCCCTTTTTTTGTCATGTTTTTCTTCCCTGTTCCCTCTTTGTCCTGTCAGAAATCCAGTTCTGCTTAGACACAGAGCTTTTGTGCTGTTTGTGTCCTGAAGCAACCCCAGCATGATTTCAGCATCTCAGACAGCCAAAGTTATCTCTGAAAAACACAGAATGTTCTGCCCACCTGCTGCTTGGGACTCCAGGCAGCTTTGCTTGGGCTTAGAGATGCCTGGGTAATTGAGAGGGAAAGCCAGTTCTGGCTGTCAGTGCTTTATCCCCCAGAAACCTCCTGAGAAGGATTTCCCTCTCCTCTGGCTTTCATAACTCTTCATTCTTCAGGATTTCAGCTGATTTAAGGGCAGCCAGCTCAGACTTGTCAGCAAGTTCATCTCACAAGGCACAGTGTGACCACAGGGAGTTTGGTCAGAGCTCTGTGCCAGAGCTGCAGCAGCTCCAAGAGCACAGAGCAGGGAGGATTTAAAGGTGTTGTGTTTGCTGCTGAGCTGGGAAAGATTAAACAAGAGAGTAGAGCACAGCTCAGGCAGCAGGTAGTGATTTCATTCCATGCAGGAACAACCCCTTCATCACCCAGGGAGGCCTCAGGTTGTGCAATTCTGATGTTCTTGAGTCTCCTGTGGGTCTAATTGTCACCTCTCCTTGTGTCACCCGTGGCAGAATGCTCCAGGAGGATGAAGAAGTGCATCAAATGTCAAGTGACAATAACCAAAAAACTGAAACAAGGTATGTGCTGCTTGTTCCTGCTGATCAGGGCTGTGGGGAGGGTCCTGCTCAGGGTTAGTTTTGAGGGGCATCAGTGATTTTCAGTGAAATAAGAGAGTTCATTTATTTTGGCTTTTTGTGTGTGTGTGTGCCTGTTGCATTCTCCACCTTTAGAAAGAAAAAAAAAGAAGTAGATTTTAATAGATTTTCTCAGGTGTCCCAGGCCAAGCTCAAGCTGCATAGACAGGACAGGACATTTAAAGCAGTTTTACCTGGGCCTGGCTTATTTTATACATTGGAAGCAAACAAACACCAGGTTCCCCAGTCTGGTTTCACATGGAGTGGTTTAACAGTGAAAATTCATGAGGGAGGAAAAATTACATCTTGTGCAAGCCTGGCTTCTCCCTTGGCTGAGAAATGTGTCTGTGCAGAGCTGGCATGACCCTGCTATCCAAAAATCTCAGAGCTGGAATATTTCAATAAAGCTCTTCAGCCCAGTTTCAGACAGATTTGTCTCCTGGCCACGTTTCCCAGTGTCAGGATGAGCTGTGATGTCAGCAAGGCAGCAGCAGGGTTTGCTTTTGCCATGGGATTGATGCAAGTTGCCACTGAAACCTTTTCCAGGATGGTTGTGAGGGCTGAGATCACTCTCAGGGCACGTGAGGATTTAATTGCATGTCCTGCTGCTCATGACTGAGCATTGTGGGCTTTTTTTGGAGTCAGGCTCAAGCCTTGTGATTTGATGGCTGGAAAAAAAAAAGCAGGAATCAGTCCCATGGCCTTGGACATGCACAGCTGGCACAGCCAGAACTCCTCTTTGGAACTCCATCATGCCAAAAAGACCACTTTGAACCTGACTGTGGACAGGAGCATTTTGTCTTTGCTGCAGACTGGCAGCAAAATAATGATGGGAATTCCAAGTAAGACATTTACAGGCAAATTTCCAGTGGAGGAGGAACGTCAAGGTCTCTGAAATACCAGCAGGATTTCCCTGGCAGTGATGTCTTCAGTGCTGGCCTTTGACAAACTCCCTGTCCCCAAGGACTGGATTTGAAATCACTTCTTGCACCACTGCAACTAATTCCAGAATGCTGAGGGAAGGGACATCTGTAGTGAAGTGTAAAGCTGCCTAATCAGTGATTCAGGACCAGAAGATGAGCAATGAGAGCTGCACTGAGCTGAAACCAGGAGAATATTTACCCAAACTCCAATTATCCAGGATTTGGGATTCTTTCATTCCACAGAGTCAACCAAATGACTCTTATTTATTTAGGTTCATTTATGTAAAAATCAACCCATGTGATTCAAATGGTTTCTTCTTGTGTGACCATGTGTGTCCTGAGACACACACACACATTTCTTAAGACATTTCTTAGCCAGAAATTGGAGTCCCAAGTGTGACCAGGAGGTTTAGAGAACACAGTGCCCTGTAAGGATTCCTGGATTAGTGGGGCAGAACATCACAACCAGCTTGGAATATTTTCACTTGAAGGGAGCAGCATATTTCAGAGCACCAAGGCAGGAATCTCAGCCAGGATTTTAAAAAGTGTTGCATTTTAGCTTTTTTCCAGAGTTGAGATTAAATGAGTGAGACAGTATTTCTTGTTTGGACTCAGATGTTTATTATTTCTTATCTGTATTACAGTCTCACAAGCTGTGAGTTCTAGAGCACTTCTAGCTAAAAAATGGAACCCTCTCTCTGTGTCTACAAGGCCTTTTAAACATAAATTGTCCAATTAAGAAATTGTCCAATTAAGAAAGACACCTAAATTATGTTTACTTTTAACCTATGGTCTGCAATGTGGACTTTTCTACCCAATTAGAAAATATGACCCAAGCCTATGAGGAAGAAGGTGAAACAAGAAGGACTCAGCCTCCACCCTAAAACCTACATCTTACTTTATATATATATTACTATATTCTAAACCCTTAAACTGTAAGTTTTGCACCCTGTGCTATCACACACTTCTATCCAATCTACACATCCACAATCCCAGAGCTGTCACTCAGTTTTGGAAGCCTCAGGTCAATGCAGTTTGCAGAGTTGTCAGTGCCTGTCAGCACAGAAAGCCTGGAATTCTCAGCTCCCAGGGTTCCAACAGCCGAGGATTTTGGTTTGATGCCTGGGACTGGGTGCAGAGTGCAGGTGCAGAGTGTTGGGTGCAGGTTGCAGAGTGCAGGTTGCAGAGTGCAGGTTGCAGAGTGCAGGGTGAAGATGCAGGAT
This sequence comes from Cettia cetti, assembly GCA_013401135.1. Taxonomy (NCBI): domain Eukaryota; kingdom Metazoa; phylum Chordata; class Aves; order Passeriformes; family Sylviidae; genus Cettia; species Cettia cetti. The sequence continues at coordinate 60,008 of VZUI01032994.1, forward strand.
GCAGGTGCAGGGTGAGTGCGCTGCTGCTGCTGCTGCTGCTGCTGCTGCTGCTGCTGCTGCTGCTGCTGCTGCTGCTGCTGCTGCTGCTGCTGCTGC
>VZUI01032995.1:0-12964 GCA_013401135.1 Cettia cetti
TCTTTCCTCTTTCCTCTTTCCTCTTTCCTCTTTCCTCTTTCCTCTTTCCTCTTTCCTCTTTCCTCTTTCCTCTTTCTTCTTTCCTCTTTTTTTCATCCTCTTTTTTTTTCTCTTCTCTCTTCTTCTCTTTTTTCTTTTTTCTTTTTTTCTCTTTTTTCTGAGTTTGAGTTGAGTGACTTAAGCTGTTTGTGACTGAAGATTGTCAGGTGAATTCTGCATTGATCTGTTATTCCTCCACTTACTGCTTTTCATATTTCACAGCTCCTTTGAATTTAATTTTAATCAATTAAATAAGACTTGTGTCTGTGGATTTGTAATGTAGCAGATAAAGTACCAACCTACATGCTTTCACACGAGAAATGAAAACCGTACTTGGAGTCACAGCATTGTTAAAGGAAAAAGGAGCATCTTCTTTCAGAGGAAAAAATCCAACTGAACACCACAGTAAGAAGCACTGAAAATATTTCTTTATCATGACAATTCCTTGGCAATCTCAGAGAAACCAAAAATTCTTCATATTTTATGTCTTCATCTTTTATGATGAAGATTCATGTCAGAAAATATTACTCACATTAATTAATTTTGGAGATTTGAACAGGTTTTTCAACTTGTCAAAAAGCACCTGGAGTAGTAAAGACCTGATAGAAAAAGTAGGGAAGAGAAGGAGACCTTGTAGAAGTCAAGTGCTACTTGATCTTTTTATCTTATTGAGGGAGTCGAATATGCAGGATTAGAGAAAATCTTCATTTTTGCTGCAGGTTTATCATCCAAATGTATATATTCTACAGCCTGGAGAGGGCCCTGTATTGTTGTAAATTATAAAATAGAACAATTTCTGAAGGAAAAGTTTCCAGGACATCTGAAGAAAAAACTGCTACAGATAAAGGACACACTGTAAAAGCAGTGATTATGTGAGACTGTAAAAACATTCAGACACAAAATTCAGACATTCCCTATCCATCAAATGTCACTTTCATCCTTTTGGCAACTGGAGCGTCTTTCAATATGTTTTTAATTTGCATAGTGAGATCTGTTAGAAAAACAATACCTTTTTTAGGACATGAAGAACACCAAGTGAAAATACATTCTAAAAAAATGGAAAGTTGTCCGTTTGTAAAAACTGGAATGTGATCCAACTCACACATTCTGTTGCGATGGTTCTCTACACATATTGTAAAAATTACATGTTTTTTAAAATAATTGTGAAAAGAACACATCACTCACTTAGCCTCTCAAGCTAAGCTCATGCTCATTCTCTTCAGCCAATTAAGACCACTATTCTAAAAAGCTGAGAGATCCAATAAGCTGAGGCACACACTACATGGTCCTGATCCCACATGCTTAAAGGAAGCTTGACTTCAGCTACAAATTTGGCATCATCATCCTATCTCTTAGAATATCTCAGTCTGGCAAGACCTAAGAAGTAGATTTTGTGTCACCTACTTATTAAGTGCTTGCTTTCAACTTCAGGTGCTTATTCCCACTAAAAGTTGTGTAAACTTGCTAATAAGTAGTTTGCTGTAGATGCTTTATCTTCTTCCTCAAGTATTCTCCAGATTTCATTTATGATCACGGAAGATTTGTATTACAGCAAATCCACCAAAACTAGTACTAAATTTATATATTTTTTAAAAAACTGATGAAATATATATTTGTTAATACAGCTATTTAAGATCTTTTGTCAGGAATTTTTGTGCTGGGAAACTCTGCCAAATGAATTTTTACTCTGTGAAATTCTTAGCTATAATGTTGCATATCACAGTGTCCTCCATTAGAGGGTCTCATAACACTGACATAAGCAAAAAAATCTACTATTGGTAAAATTGTTCATATGATAATTAAGTGCAAGTTAAGTATCTGGGATGAACACTGGTATTTTGGTTGTAATATCTAAGAGCAGAAGTGAAGAAACACAGACAGATTAGAAAACAATGTAGTGAAGTGACTTGATACAGATCTAAGTTCAAAGTAGTCATGGATAATCATTAATTATGAAATCTTTCCTTTGTTTTAGAGTAGCTGTTTACTTCCTTTTAGCACAAGTTATTGTTTATCATGTGTTGGATGCTTTTGACTTCCTATCACATCTTGACATTAATGTCATATCTTTACCTTTTCTTTGAGTTTTATCATCTGTTCCACATGTATTTCAGACCCTGGAATGTTCTTGTTCTCATTACATAATAATGAGATTTTGGAAACCAGCACTTTTTACATACCAAGCAATCTCTCATTCTTTATAATTAAGAGGTTTTCTTAGAGAATGCTAATGTGGTACTTTAATTTTTTTCTGCAAGTGACTTAAAATGTGATTCCATTTTAACAAATTAAGCACAACAGAATTCATATAATGACAGGCAAATTTATTTGTTATACAGACATTTTGACTTTGTGCCATGGTTTAACTAAAAATTAGACCAATTTTTAGTATTCAAATTAGTTCTTATCTTGTCTGTGTTTGGAAGAATCATGGTACTCATGAGAGGTTCAATACCAAATAATTGTTCTTGTAACTTATATTGTAACTGGATAATGATTTTACATAGTATTAGTAGAACAAAAGACATTTCTAAGAGTTGCACTCTAATGACTGAAATGTCTAGGCTTGAGCAGGGAGGGTTCCAGTCAGGATAAATATTTTATCAATAAATCTTCTTCAATGAAAACTTTTATCTGGAAAGTGCCTTGAAAATAAACGGAGGATTAAAAAATTATGTTTTCTTTTGTCTTGATCCAAAGACGGCCATGAATAGGATTCTGCTACCTAACTGCAATAAGGTGTTTTTCAACCACTGTAATTCTTAAGGTAGCTAAAGTATTGCATCACGTTTCCTGCGGAAGGGCAAAATTCCACTTAAAGTACTTTTATGGTTCATAATGAAACTTAAGGACTTATACTTGCTCAATTTTCCTTATACCTTTTATTGTGCCATTGTAGCTGAAATTGATTATAGGAGAAAAACAACTTTTTGGTTTGCTTTATTAATTTAATTCTTGTAAAGTAAGCATTTACTTGTCAAAACTTTCAAGCACTGGAGTGGGAAAGAGGGTATTGTAAAGTGTGCAAGGTTTAGAAACTTAATTTCTTGGGGGGGACGAGGAGGAAATTATTATCTTTAACTTGAAGTTTCAATTGGTCACTATACAGTATTCCTACTGGAAGACTTATTGAAGTTTTTATGATTGAACTACCTGAAAAGTGAGAAAATTGCTTTAGAATAAATAAGAACCCTAACATTTAAAACTAAATCTAATTTTCACATGAGAAAACCGCAGCAACAAAACTTCAAAGCCCCAAAGCATCTGATTCAAAGGCATAACTTCTCTCTGTCTGAAGATGAATTCTGCAAACTTTGTCTTTCTGGGAGGATATAATAGGATGGTATAATAGATCTCATGATATGTTTTAGAGTTCTTTAACCTGCCTAGAGGCCATTTAAAAGATTATCAATGTTTAGGGTGAAAAAAAAATTATCTAAGTATAGTAGATCACTGTTTTTAAAGCAGAGCTGCTATGTACCCACTGCTCCAGTATGCCCTTAGTATGAGATACTGAAGTATCTCATTTTGATTTTGAGAAAATATGATCTGGGTTTATCTAGGTGAGGAAAAAAGAAATCAGAGTTCAGAGTGTTGTTACCTTACCTAGTTCTTTTAGTTTAGTTAGTTGCATCCTTCTTTTCATATTTTTGTCACGTTTAAAATAATAAATAAATATAACAAAAGCCAATTTGTATAAGTGAAATATTGTTGGCTATTTTTTTGAGCTTACATTTCAAGACATACAGTTTAGAGATGGGAATGGTCACACATGCCACAGGGTTTCCAGAAATATGATAGCTTGAACCTGATCCTGTTTCTTGTCAGAATTGAAATCTTTTATGTTCATTTGTCTGTGTGCTTTGCTTTGCATCTTGAATCAGATCAATATTCTTAGGAAATTGTCTTAGTTTGAAAGACAGGTGTCTGCTAGGGAGGGCAGGGCCTCCCTTGGAACAGAGAATTCAAACCCCCTCCCTCCAAATTATTATAATTTTAAAAATTAAGTGGGCTCTCAGGCAAAGATAAGGGGATAGGAATAACAGATCTTTTCTAGTATGTATAGCAAGGCAAACAAACAGCAACAACTACAGCATTAATAATAAACAGAACCAGGAACCTCAAGGGCTTTACTTCACAAAGCCCAGGGCAATCTGATCTCAATGCCCCTGCAGAAGGACTCTGAGAGCACCAAGCTGGAGCGGTGGAAAATCCTAAGCTAGAGGATCAGCTGTATCAGAAGCTCTGCCAGTAGTAGCTGGAATGGCAGGGAGGTCCCGGCAGGGCAGGGCAGCGTGGGGCCACAGAGTAGCAAAAAGCCTCAAAGTAGTGCCGAAGGTGGGACAGTGGCAGCGGTGGGACAGGGCCAGCCCAGCAGGGCAGGAGGAGGCAAGCTCAGAATTCCTGAGCACATGAGCAAATGACGGTAGACTTCCCAGGACCAGACTTGTGGTGACAATGAACTCCTCCTGCAGCCAGCAGTAGCCTGGGCATCCTCTCCCCAATGTCAAGAGCAAGAGATAGCCCAGCTGCCCCCACCCCATACTTCACCTGCCCCCAAACCTTGTAATATCCTTTCCCCTCCAAGAGAAAACTCATAAGAGAAAATTAGTTCTCTTTAGCAATCTCAGCAAATATATTTTGGGTGATATTGAAATTCTGAATTCTGTATGGTTTTAAATCATCTGAAATAAGGAAAGGCTAGTCTCGGCATATAGGGATATGCACAGGCTTACCTGTGCTACAAGGTACTGCATTCCAAAGGCAGTGCACATTGCAGAACTGCAGTGTGCTAGCTGGTGTTAAGCAAAAACAATGTTTTTCAGAATCACAGGTACTCGTGACAAATAGTAGGGAGGAAATGCTAAGTTGTCCGGCTTATAAAGACAGGTATCTGCCAGCAAAAGCTCGAATTTCCCTTGGAATGGAGAATGTAAACCCCCTCCCCCAAATCATTATAATTTTGCAATTAGGGGCTTTCAGGCAAAGATTTTGGGATAGGGATAGCAGTTCTTTACTAGGACTATTAAAAATACAAATGTTGTAGTACAGAAAGACAAGCAAACAAAACAAACAAAAAACCTAGAAAAACCCTGACAGAGTCAGGGATGTGACCTGACACCCTGTTGGTCAGGGTGTTAGAAGCAGTCCAGATGAGTCCTCCTGGTGCAACAGATGCGGTTCTGTGGAGATGATTCTGATCTGAAAAAGTCCAGTGGTGGTGGGATGGGTCCAGTCTTCCTCTGGGGAATCCAGTGGAAAACAGGCTTTCCTTGTGTTCCCACATCTCACTTTATATCTAGGCAGGAACTCCAGAGCCCCCCACCACTGGGTGGAGCATCTCCCAATGGGATGATGGAATGTGTCATGTGATTGGTGAGCCTTAATGGGCCATTATCAGCAGATATCCCTGTGGAGGGAGGATGGTGGTGAAAGAGATAAGAAACACTGCCCCACATGGTTTTAACAGCTGAGGCCATTATCAGAAAGCATAAAACTTGCCTTTGGCCGCCTCTTTGTTTTGGTCAAGCACCCATAAGTACCCAGTACTTAGTCTCTGAGCAACTTTATGGGGAAAATTCTCTAAGAAAAAGGAACAAACCTAACCCCCAACATAAGTGTAGTAAAAGAATATAATTTCCCTGGTCTTCATTAAATACTTCTGAGAACATTAAATGTAGTATTTTTATAAAAAAAAAAAACAAAACAACCCACCCAACAACAATCAAAAAAACTTCAAACCCAAACAATAAAATTTAAACAAACACAAGAAATATCAGCCAAGTGGGACGGTTTCTGAATTTGCCTATTATCCATTTTAGATGAAATTAACCTTAGAACAAATGTTCTTAGAATTGGAAGCTTATAAAACCATTTCATACATTGCAAGGTATCAGCAATGCCTCCTGAACATAATCATATGGGATAGCATTTAATGGGATGGTGTATTTTCTCCCTGACGTGTTCTTCTAGCCCCTTGTTGCTCTGCCTAGCTGGTGTATTCTGTTCAGCCAGGACAAAGAGACAGACACTTTCATGCACATCTATAGGCTGATGTCATGCTGGGGTTACAACTATTTGCTGCTCTTCAGACTGGGACCAACCTGAAGGTCCTCATGGGAAAATCAGAACGTCTTTTTCAGGTTCATAATAGCTATTCATTTTCCTTCATTTCCTCCTCATTCTGTTTCTGTTTTCTACTGCATAAATTTTATCCTCAGTGGCCTAAAGCTGCTGCAGAATTAAGTTTTATCTTTTTAAGATTTAGATTAACAGTTAATGTTATCATATTGGCTTTTTATACATATATATTGATGCTAGCCTGAATTGTAAAAAGAGAACCCTCAATATGATCTGTTTTCAGATCTTTTAATTTTTTGTTTGATACAATCCAATTACATTTTTTTAACATTTTATGGACAATGACAGTATTCTTTGTGTGTTAAATCAGTCTTGTAGTACAGTTGCAACATTTTTGCTTTTCTACTATTTTTTTCTCATTAGTTTTAAAGGAAATTTGTTTTCAAAGTCTTTGAATCTGCTAATTTTTACATGTTTCTGGAGTTTTTAAATGGCTGTAACTTATTGAGCTGGACACTAAGGGGTGCTGTTTCATATTCTTTGTGTGCACTCTGTCTCTTGTCTGCACATACATACCTGCACACGCATGCTGCTGCTCTAGCTGCTGCACTAGCTTAGAACCTCTACAAGTTTATCACCAAGTTAAAAATGACAACATGAACTAAAATCATGTAAGCTTTTTTCGTCTTATACATAGCCTCTGACTAGCACAGAGCGAGGAAAATCATCCTTGCTTTCACTTCTCCTACAGTCAATGGTAGCGAAGAAGATACTCAGCATAAAAAAAAAATAGGCAAAAGACAGCTCCCTTATAACATGATGAAGGGGTTAGGCTCGCACTAGAAATCCAAAAATGTCTATATATAATGACATGGGAGATATTTGAAATGGGAATCACCAACTTAAATTCACCTTAAACAAACAGGTCATGGAAGAAAGCTTTCATCATCTGTAACAAAAGCTGAATCAGGTCTGTGAAAATATGTGCCAACTTCTGGAGGAAGAAGTGGTTGAAGTGGTTTACCTGTCATAAAAAATTCAGCTAACTAACATGTGCATTAAGTGTTTCTGTTAAACTTTGTGAGAAAAACAAGTAGACAAATATTGTCGGAATAACTATAGCTATTTCTTGAAAAATAGCATGGCCAAGTTGTTGTTCTGTTTTACACATCTCAAAGAGCCACTGAAATAAATGCAGAAACCTACTACAAACAGGATTAGTCAGGTGGGATAAACTACATTACAGGAATATAGTGTGAAACTATGAAACTTGGGTGTTGTATACATTTTTGTAGAAACAGCACAAATTTAGTGTTTCCTATTTGTCTGCTAAAGGTCAAAAAGGCACATGTTTTCCCTATTTGGTTGTTCCTTACCCTAATCATGTTCCGTAACTATACATCATGGAGTTTTGCCTTTGTCCAGACTGAGTCAGAATTTTTTCTACAGAACTTGGTTTCTACAGAACTTTGGTATTCTTGGTTTTGAACATACCACCTCTCTAAAAAGGGAATGGTGTTGTACATATACGTAGGAATTATCACTGAACATTCTTAATGTCTCCTGTGTTTCCACCCCTGAAGGAAGTCCTCGCCCTGATTCTAAAACTGAAGATGAATCACACATTAAATATAGCTTTTCCAGCTTGCATGTGATTTGGAATTCTCTAACGAAAATAAATATAGGTTGTCACTCTGAATTTAAGTAACCATTAATGTGATTAACTCAGAATTTCAAACTGACATCTATATTCTATGTCAGTTTTAAAAAAGAAAAAATTGTGCATTTGCACCAACAACTGATTTAGTAAGGTACTGAGGTCCACTCTAATGACCTCACAACCCCAACCTTCTTCTATTTTCATATTTTATCTCTCCACAAAGTTTTGCAGTGAAGAGCAAAAAGGAAACTAAGATTTTTAAGGCATTCCATATTGCAGAAATGCTTGTCCAATTGCTACATATGATAAGCTCTACAGTAAAAGGAAAGTAGGCATTATCTGCCAATAATGGTGGCCAGAGGGAAGAATGATTCATTGGCAGCCTCAGAGGTGACTACTGTCTGACTAGATATTCAGGTTTTGGTTGCTCAACTTTTTGGTTTGGTCTTGTGTTTAGTTTCCTCCTCAAGGAGTCTGGATTTGCTATCTGAAAATTGATTTTCTTCAAGTCATCAAAAAAATGTGTGAAATTCGAAATATTTTAGCAGAAAAATGTGTTTTCCAGTTCTGTTCATCTTTTAAAGCTAAAAAAAGATCCATCTTTGAATAGGTTAGTGGGGTATTTGAAAGACAAAAATGGCACTGTGCAAGATGAAATGGAAAAATAAATAAGAAAGGATATTATTTAGGATAAGGGTTTTTCACCATGATATCACATGGTTAAGGACTTGTGCAGTAAAGTAGAGACTGGAAATATGTATATAAGTACTACTGCTATAAGGCAGAAATAAATAAACTCTACAGCTTGCAGACTTCTAGAGTTTGTCTGCCTGTGTAATACATTGTAACTTTCTTTTGCAGCCCTGTTTATACTGATGTTTCAGTTTTCTTTTAGAAAATACTTCAATTGCTTTATTCTGCAGTCATCATCATAGGGCATCATATAATATTCATGCTTATTTAATGGAAGATGAAAGCTACATTGAAACTCTGTTAATAGATCTGTATCTGGATCCATTTAGATGGCCATGGTGGTAAATGGAGGTAGCCAGAAAAGTGGAATCTAGTAGCAAACATGCATTGCAGTTCTGTATTCAGCATCACCCAGAAAAATTGTCAGCAGTATGTTTACTGATGGGTCTCCACCACGTTCATGCAGTGACAGAGCTGCACAGTGGCTGAATCTGGCAGGCACTTCTGGAGGTCACCCTGATTAAATCTGCTCAAGCAGCTGGTTTAGTATTCCAAGGAGAGTTTGCTGGCTGCTTCCCTGGGCAACCTGTGCCAATGTTGGATCACATTCACTGTAGAAATTTTTCAGGATTTTTTTTCCCGTGTTTAAAAGAAATTTCCAGTATTTCCTTTTGTGTTCATTGACCACTGTTCCGCAGCTGGTCACCAGCAAGAAGAATCTGCCTTTGTCTTCTTCTCACACACACCTGCATAATATTAACACTGCTGAAGTCCCCCCTGAGCTGCTCTTCTTGAGGCCAAAGGCTCCCAGAAGTTTCACTCTCTCCTTTTGTGACAGACAGTTCAAGATCTTTGTTATCTTCATGGCTCTTTGCCTTTTGCCCAGTTGTGCTGTCCATTATGTTCATATCTCTCCTGAACTGGGGAACTCAGTAGTGAAACAACAGTCAGATGCATCTCATCAGCGCTGAGTGGAGGCTAAGAATCACTTCCCTTGGCTTTCTGGCAACGCACTGATTAATGCAGCCAAGAAAGCTGTTGGCATTCTTTTCCACTGGAGCACTTTGCTTGTCCATGAACAGTTTGAATGCCCAGAACATTTTCTAACAAGGTGCTTTCTAGCCAGTCAGTTTCAAGCCTGTGCTGGTGCTTGTGCTTATTTCTCAAACAGGAGAATGGCTTGCCATTCAACCTTTTGTTAAACTTCTAGAAGTTCCTGTTGGCCAATCAGTGCAGCATCTCAGGTCTTTCTGGACTGCAGCAAATCTACCTGACCTATCAACCAGTTTTCACAAATCTGTATAACCTGCAAAGCTGTTGAGAGTGCACTCTGGCCCACCATCCAGGTCACTCAGGAAGACTCTGAAGACTGTTGGCACAAGTATCTACACCTGGGGTGCTGCTACACTGCATACAGGCCTCCAGCCAGACCTGGTGGTGCTGATCACAACTCTGTGTGCTCACCAATATAGTAGTTTTCAGTTCACCTCAATAGCCACTTACCCAGACCCTTTCCAGGCAAACATGTAGTGGATTTAAGTGGAAATTTCTTGTTGCTGGCAGTGATGTGTTTTATTTTAGGCTTGGTAAGGCTGTGCTATACATTGTCTCTGAGAACCATCTTCTGAAAAACAGAGACTAGAACCAAGTACTTTGTTATTTAAATTCACATCTTCTAATATACCAGTCTCATTCCTTTACTATCCAAGAAACTGGCATTCCTACATACTTCAGTGCAGAAAATATGTAAAAGAAGTTCGGATAAGTTTTCAGTTTCTAACGAAGTTAAGATATGGAAGCTCTTTGTTCTTTTAACTATTTTTTTTATCAGCAGTTGTTCATTTTCTTTTCTTAAATTATTGTATCGAAACAGCAAGCCAACAGACAAGTAAGAAAACTCACAGTGAAACAGGGAAAGCAGTATTTTAAAACAGATGCTTATAGAAGCCACAGTGTCTGTAGATATCTGCAACAAAAGAAATGTGGCCTACAGCATAGTGTATCACACGGCACAAGGGAAAATGCTTAAAATATGAGTTGTTTGGCAAACACTGGGATGAAAAGAGGATTCCATGTATGACAAAATAGCTATCAGGATGCAGACCGAACAGAAATAAAAATCCATGATCTGTCTTACATTTCACATGCAACAATGCTTTGCACAGCTGTCTTAGTTTTCAATGAACACTGTAAAAATATTATTTTCAATATGTAGAAGCATGTGCACACTCTCTATCATGTTTGTTATAGTGGTGCTAGAGGAGGAGATCATCCGAGTGCAAAATGCTTCCCTCTGTTATGTGATGTCTACTTTACTTTATACCATCTGCTGGTTGCTGGGCCCATCTCTCCTGTGGACAGATGATCCATTTCAGATGCCTGATTTCTCTTTGCCAAGGCCAAGAACTGGCATGGTCTAATTGCCTGTCTGGTTGCTTTTTTGTTGCCTTTGGAAGGCTGTGCTCTCACTGCGGCTTTTGTGGCTGTTTCCATCAGGCAGTGTGGTCCCTCTCAGAGGCACGAGCATGCCAGACAAACCTTTTTGAATCTGTGCCAGACCTCTTCCTTGGGAGATGAAGCCAAATATCATATATTTAAAACTGTAATGCTTTACTGGTCCACCTAGCTCCTGTCTCCTGAAGTCATTACTTGTGGTTTTACTTCACTGTTAAAATAACTCGTCAGTTTTCTTGCCTCTCAGCTCTACCTATTTTCAACTCTCTGCTTAGCAAACTCTTTGTAGTTAAAATGGAGAGTTTCTGCTGTTCTACTTAAGACTGCTTTTTTTTTTTTTGTTCTTTTTGTGTAATAAGGAAGCAGAATGTGTTTCTTATTAAATGTGAAATGCTGTTTAAATAATATTTAGGAGCTGTCATAAATCAACTAAAGCCAAGCTACTTAAAATTATTTTTAATATTCTGTGTCTAGCATAACTATAGTAACTATAATATATAGTGGACAATTAAACCTAAATAGTGCTGTTAATAGAAAAATGGTATTAAAAATATTAAATTAATGGCTCTTTTAAGATTTTGATGCTCATCTGCATACTACTTACTGTAGTAAGGTACTTATCTCACCAATGATTGATCACATTTACACAGCTTGCTCTATCAAGAGATACTCTGACTCACTATTAAACATTAGTCAGTTAAAGATCTTAATCTTGCTGCTCAAGATTCACAGTTATTAAGAGTAAGTCATCTTCTCACAACAGATAAAATATACTGAAGGTAAGAAGGGAGTCAAGTCAGCTTTCTCTTCAGGCTTTCTGCTTAGCTTGAAATAAATTGCCACTTCAATAACACATTCCAGTTAAACTACATCAATCCACAACAGAGATATATTCATCTCGTATAGATCACTAGATATCCAGCACAAATAGCTTAGTTTAGTTAAATCCAAATATGTTTATTAAAATAATCTTGATTTTCCAGACAGAGATATTCAAACATCTACAGCAAAAGGAATACCTGCACTTACAATCAATCAACACTCTTTCTTGTAATACTATGAAACTATATTACTTCAGCAAGTCTAGTTATAGGACAAGAAATGAAATCTATTACAATGTTATTAAAGCTTTGGGTTATCATAGGAATTGAGCAAACAATTTAGCATTTTATATATCAATATGTATGAACAAGAATAATTTACTTCTGTTTCTCTTTAAAATGGCTGTTGTTTATTTTGGTTTGGTTTGTTATTTGGGGTGGTTTTTTCTCACAAATTCATGTGTTGAATAAAAGGGAATAGGCTTTTCTCATGCTATACTAAATGTGACACAGTTGGGTAATATCAGAGTGTCATGATACATTGTCTGACTTCATTGGTCTTAATGAACTCTGGCAGAAAAATCTGTACCAGCAGCACTCTTAGATATTTCATAACATTTGGGCCTGGTTTAATTTATTTCTATGTCATTATCAATTACTTTCTTATTCTAACAAGTTGAAATCATTCACCTACAGTATACTGTGTACTCTTGTAATATACTACCATGATAATTGAAAACTAACCAAGACACTCAGTAGATGCAGAAGCAAAAACTATTGAAGGGGGTCAAGAAAAAGTTGGCATGGTGTGTTGATAAAAAATATTATCTGAGAATTATGCATTAGGATTGAAGGATACACAGAGGTCCAATATCAAGACAGTTGGGTCACCAATCCTGCACTTTCACCAGCAGTGAATATTTTAAAAGAAGATAAATGGATGAAAATCAGTCTGTAACCAGGACTGCCATCAAACTAGCAGCAAATAGAGAAGGAGAAAAGTCAGCAAGAGGAGAGAGAGATACAGGGCTGGGATGCAATTTGCCTGTAACTCTTTACAACATGGCAAGGAAATGTGGTAAATCCCTAGAGAGCAACCATTATGAATTGTCTAAGTGAGCTGGAAATTATAATCAAATTAATTTTAGATAGATAGATAGATAGATAGATAGATAGATAGATAGATAGATAGATAGATAGATAGATAGATAGATAG
>VZUI01033001.1:0-11211 GCA_013401135.1 Cettia cetti
TAGCAAAAAAAAAAAAAAAAAAAAAAAAAAAACCACCACGTTTATACAAAACAACCTAATTTAGCCATTACCTACAGGGGAAAATAAATCATTGCCAACAGTGGCTGGTGCCCACAAGCTGGCACGGCATATACAAGAAAGAAATGCACTGTGTCACACACAAGGTCCACTATCATCAACTCTCAGATTCACAGTTGTAAAAAATAATGCAGCCACAGGAATAAATACACCACTGTTTAAGCTCGCCTGGGCAGAGTCTTCTGACCATTATGTGCATTTACAGAGAGAAACACAAGGGCAACAGCCCCGTCCTATTCAAAACAATAGGAGTTTTCATGCTGTTCCACCAACACCAGGATTCAAACACAAAAATACTAGGAAGGCATACACCAGTGTTTCTTTACTTCTGAGAAAAATACTTGATACTGAAAACGTGTGAACTTACAAAATTTCTCAATTATTGAAACATTTCTCCCCATATTTACATTGAAATTTCAAGAAACATTAATGTGTTAACTCTTTTTTAGCTTAGCAATGCCACTGAAAGCACAGAAAGATATAACTCTACATGCTGGAAGTCTCTGAAAAGACAGAGTGAAAAGGTCATGTAGAAAGAAAGATAAGGGGTAAAAACATCTTTCCTGTTGCAAGCAATATGCCACACAAAATGGAACCAAATAACTCTGAAGTAGCTAGCAACACCATCCCAGGCTAGTTCAAAAGACAAAAGCTTTATGTGAGCTGTAAGATGTCATACTGTAAAAAGAACCAAACAAAAAGGCCCCCACCTTTATTCAAGTCATAGAACAAAAAGGAGAGCCAGTGAAGTGTAACAAACCTAGTCTCAGTTGACCATCTCTGCATATCTTTATATTGCAAAGTCCTTATCCTAGATTTTAAAACACAAATTGAGCAAAAACAACCGAAAAAATTATATTATCAGTAACATTTCTAATTAAATCCACTTATTTTAAATAAATAAATAAAACACAAATTCTCCTGGGTCCAAGCTTATAACACTTTCATCAATAAACAGACTGATAATACATCCTGAGCCTGCTTAGGAGAACGTGAAATTTGGTTGATGCTATACAGATGCCCTTTTTCAGAAATGCAAATAGAGGACATAAGTGATTTCAAGTAGGTTTCTGAGCCAAATGACTATAAAAGAAATAGAGGCTTCCTATTACCTCTTCCAATGAACAACTTTCATCTGATTTTGTTTCATTCAAAATCTCTCCTTTTTTCTTGCAAACATATTTCAATTTTTCTTCACAGGATTTGACCCTCCACTGTCCCAGCTGTGAGAATAAAAAGGAAAAAAAAAGTATTTTAAATTCTAACAATCTGTCAATGTCTATGTTTGCAGGGGCTGTTTCCATAGGTGAGAAAGCCAAAATGCCTCTAGTATAGATATTGGCTGGGATGCCCTGGACTCTATGCACAGGTACATGTTTGGAAGGGAGAGAGAAAGCTGGCACACATGGAGATGGAAGGATTCTGGATCACAATCAAAAAGGAAAGAAAAGGCCAGGGTGGTGCCAAATCTCTTAGATCTGGAAGGGAATGGGTGCGTGAGCTGTGCTCAACTTCACGTGGAAGTAGCTCAGACAGCTCAGAGGAGCTGAGCACAAGCTCCACGGCCAGGCTGATGACAAAGCAGGCAAATGCATGCTCCACTTTTTCTAAAGAATCTGCAGGATAGGATATAGCCTGCTTCCCACTCTTAGTGACCAACATCCTTTTTAGAACATTCCATCCTCAGACTAGGTGACCCAAATTGGTCTGGGAGATGACTGAACCCAGATTTCCCTTCCTTCCTACCTTTCTGCCAGAGATATGCAAGAATACAGTAACCCAAAATACAGAGTGACAAGGCCAACTGTCTGGCCAACAATGTGGCAGTCTCAGAGCTAAGAGTAATTTCTTCCATTCTTTGCAGTACACAGCTATAGAGTTTTAGCTAAATAATTTTAAGAAATTTGCTTGCAGAAAAATGTATTTTAAAGATTACTCCAGAAACAAGATCAGCTATCTGCTTTATCCCTCTCCTTGACTTCCACACACACCAGTGCTGCCTCTACTATGATGAAAAAATACAAACCAACAACCAAACTCAACACTGTATTCCTACCTTGCCTGAATATGAAACACAATTAGGAGTGCTGTTAAAGGGAACTTTTGGTTCATTCTGATCCCAGTAGGTAAAAACCACAGGTGAACGATCTGACCATTTGAACAAAGTTGGCACATCGTCATTCTTGAGACCCATCCATATTTCCTCTTCAGCATCTGTAATTTAAAATTAGGACAATATTGTTGTTTCAATATAATATTCAAACTAATAAGAAAGCAATGTGTTATCAGCAAATCTAAAATTCTTATCATACTGTACAGCAGTAATTTTTTTCTTATGGTGAGAAAAGGCATTTGACACAACCATAAGGTATGTTTGTTGTCTTGTTTAACTTATATTCATGACTATGAGTAAGTTTCACAGAGAAGGAACAAACAGGGAAAAAACCCAACCACAAACAAACAGAAATAATGAACACACAAGCAAAAAAATCTCAACCAAATTTAGTGTGTAGGCAAAGGCATAACATCAAACACTACCAGTGATTCAGCAGTCAAAATACTGACCCAACTATCTACTATTCTCTTTGAATGAGCAAATTAGGCATAAAGTATTAAAAACTAGAAGTAGCTTAGCCCAGTAAATAAATAAATAAATTGACTGAACCAGAACAAGTCCTAACACACAGGGACTGGATCTGCACAACAACATTCAACACTAGCCTGAGTACAAGCTCAGCATTAACACCCACACCTAAAAGCCAGAGGTTATGACAACCATATGCTAGAACGTGGAAAGCAGTTTGTACCTTATGGTGTGCAGCACTTGGTACTTGACCTTTAGAACTACTCCAACTCACCATTATGAAGCTCTGTAACAATCAGTTCAACATCTGCTAACGAGTGAATGCTGATGAGGTTACTCTTATTTGCTTTGCAGGACTCATCTGCTATATTCCAAGGTGCCTGGTTGTTTATCAGCAGGTAGCAGAAGCCATCGTGGGGGAGCCAGCCCGGATCACAGAGAGTATCCAAGTGTCTCCAAAACTCTAATATTGAAGAGAAATGGAATTAGAGGCTTTTGTTTTATATTACCTAGTACAAGGAGCTGGCTTTAAAGTCAGCAGCACCTTGAAAATAGCCAGAAGGTAGCAATCAGAATGTGTTCACATCTCTTCAGGGCTCATGTAAGAAAGGGTCACAGCTTAGTCAAACAAATAGCCTTCAATGAAACATTAGGAAAACTTATAATATTTTGGGGCCATGAAGCAGGTAGAAGGAGAAAGAAGTGGAAGTGAAAGTAAAAAGAAGGACTGCAATACATTAAGCTGGTCTTACTGTAAGTGCAAGACTGTAAGCAAGATTTCAAAAGCAACTGAAGATAAATGAAGAAGTTGTGTGCAGGAAAGAAGCACACAACTCAACAAATGCTTAGTTTTAAATATTTTTTTCTTCTCAAGATATTAAAGAAGTCTAGCTAGTTTTAATGGATGCTAAAAAGGTATATACTAATAGCTTTTCTGGTTCAAAACACACTATAAAAAAATACTCCAACCACAGGAATTTTGTTTTTCAATGAATAAAACACTATATAAACACTGATAAATAACTCTACATACCCCACTGAGGAGCCAGAGAGCAGACAAGAATTGTTAACTGACAACTAGCTTTCAGAGCATCATTGCAAACTTTGAACCAGTTCAGTTAAATTTAAACTGATTACTATTTCTTCAAATGCATTTCTCCAGGGGGAGCTGAAAAGAACATGCCTCAGCCAGACATACCCCACACCCCTTATCCTCTAGTCCTCCCTGTCATTCAAGCACAATTACCCTCTAGTAAAAGTTTTTGCAGGAGAGCCCTGCAAACTGGAGCCCTGGGAACTAAGTAAGGCCAAAGCACACACAGAAGAAGAGGTCATGGACATTGGAAGGGTTGGACATCCAGGTGTAGATAAATGGCCAAGAGCATGGAAGCATTTACATGGCACAGCTGGACACTGTAAACACTGAAGGCCTCTGTGTGTGTGTGTAGGTTGGGATAAAGGAATTATTATATTGTAAGAGCAGTTATGGGTCCAGTAAAGATTACACACTGAGCAAACCACCAACTCTTGCACTGTGATTTTCCATGCTTGGCCTGGTTTCAGAGGACAGTAAAGTTATTTGACTACTTCTATTTGAATTCAACAGAGTTTGATCCAAGACCCAGGTAAGTCCCATTTTATGTCAAGAGTGAGAGAAACAGGCTTAAAGCAAAGGTGGAAATGTTTGGGATGCAACTGCCAGTTCCAGACTTCCAGTAATACATGAAAGAAGGCACAAGCCATGGAGGAAAATGTGATGAAAAGGGCAGGACTGCTGCAAAATGCTTTATGTGTGAATGAGAAAGCTGCAAAAAATGAAAACTGTTTGTGATGCATCATCTTGACACTGAAGAAACAGAATTTGCTTCTGCTCTGCTAAAAAACCCAAAGCTGTTGTGAAAATGTTTTGGCAGAGATGCCTAAAAAGGCTTGGGAGGGGAAAGAAAGGCTCCATAAGTGAACATTATACTCGCATTAACATACAAAACTCAAAAATGCAAACTATCCTACCTGGAATGCTTGAAACTTTATTGAATGACTTCTTGCAAGCATATGGAAGCTGTGTCCCACAGTGGTAACTCTGCCACTGACCTGAAGCAGCATTCATCACCACACAACTCATCCCATCCAGTGGGGATAAACTTTGCATATCTACAGATAAAAACAGAACAGCACAAGCTATCAAACAGTAAAACAGTGACTGCTTCTTTTCACTACTGGTTTTCAATACAGGAATAACATGTTTTGGACAGTACAGCACCTTGTATTTGAAGATCATAATTTACATCAACTGAGGGCAGCTGTCCTAGCACAGGTCTCACAGAATGTTTTTTCTAAGAGAGGAAGCTTCAGAATCAAGGAATCTTGACTTCTTTTCCAATGTTTAATCATAGAACTCGGAGGAATGTTGTATTTACAATACAAGAAACCCTTGACTGAGCACTTTCCCAGACTAGAAATATCTCAGGGGAGAACCATTTTTGCAGCCCTCAGTTTCCTTTGGCAGTCCAATTCCACCCTCACTCTAAACACAGTTCTGCAGTTTCTCTCAATGCTAACCATAATCTTTACCTTAAGAGAAACGTTAGACAAGGCCCCAGATTTGAAACAGCAAAGAGAATAACTCTTTTTTGCAGTCTTCAGTTTCCCTTGGAGTCCTTTTCTAATGGAACTTTATGACTTCCTTTTTCTTTGAGCCTCAATACAAACCCAAGCTGTGAACTACACAGACTCACAGGCTCACAGAAAAAAGGCTCAGGGTAAATCACAGATATCCATGAAAGAGAACAGTGGAACAGGGTCAGGGTCTTTTCAAAGCAGTAAAGTGAAAGGAAAAGTAATGAGCTCAACTTGCAGGCATCAAAATTCCTGTAAGGCACCAGTAAGTATTTTCACAAGAGTATATATGAATGTCTGCCATGACTGCAGACTAAATTATGCCACTATCCCATGATAGTCTGGCCTCTAGCTCTGCATTACAGGCCTACATACTGGTCACAGTTCCAGAAGCAGGGGCAGTCAATAGTACAAACATCAAAGTTCTTAACCTTTCCAAAAGAGCATATTTGCAAAATTCCACAGAAATTTCTTAGCAAAACTATCAAAGAAGTAATAGAAACCACTTCTCAACCTTTCACAAAATTCACAGTTGCAGCACTATTCTAGAAACTAAAGGGAAAAAGAATTCCACTCAAAAGAGATCAAATTCAGCTTGAATGACAGAACAACATTAGCTTCAGTATTCCTGATGACTATTGCTCTGGGAATCCTCATATACACATAAATTCATGAAATATTTGTGAGAACATTACATATTCATCCTGAAAATTTCAAATACTCTCACTAATCTTACTAGCACCTTTGGAGTAATTTAAAAAGGTTTTTCAAAGGTTTTATACTACTTTCATCTTCACCTTGAAACGAATTTAGGCAACCTTGAAGCTTAAAAATCCAAGTTAAGCTTCTAACTAACATCAGTCCTTGCCCGAACACAAACAATCAAAATATTTGAGGGAAATCAGTGTCATTATGTCAGTGGGAGGAGAAATTTAGCAGCTAGGAAAGCTGTGGATACCTTACTAAAATGGACCTCAAAAATACCATTTAAGTTTTAACTTTTTAGAGATTTATTAACCTAATCAGCTGTAAATATAAAATGACAACAGAAAGATTCGCTGGCTAGGAGGAAAAGTTGCTTCTGAAAATGGAATGAGATGTGGAAAAAAGAGTAATACTAGTTACTGTTGAGAATATTGTCCATACCACCAAAAATATTAGTACCTGGATGCCAGTTGAGAAAATTCAAAGGTTTGTGATCTGACCACTGCCAACCGCCAGAAACATCCAGTTGATTTAAGCCAATCCAGAAGATCTCGGCAATGTCATCCTTGCCTAGAGATATTGTTTTTTTTAAAGAAAACAATTAGTATAAAATGCTCCTCCTTTATTGGTCTCCTTTAAATTAAAAATGCATTCTGAAATGGCATGCAATTCAGGAAAGAAAGATTGCTACTATAATTGGACGTGCAAACTTTCTTGAACTGAGGAGGAATTAATCCACACAAGCCTTCCCCTCCAACGTCTTCAGATGTTTCTCCTTTGGTTTTATAGTCCCAAAGGCACTTGGATAATTTCTCCAGGTCAAGACTGAACATCAGGGAGGACAATATCATAACAAGAGAGAAACATTCTGCTAAAACACCAACTGCCACTCTAGCCTGTATTTAAGATTTTGGGGACACTCCTCACTAGCAACATGAACAACATCTAACTGCTATAATGAAATCGGGCAGATACTTTTAAGTTACTCCCTAAAATGAGATTAGCACTTTAGTTTTGCTACACAAATGAAACCCAAAATATTTAAAGTACAGTCAACTTTTAACCCAGAGGTTTAGGACGGAAATGAAAGTGCTGCTTCCACTTTATAAAGATTTCCTAATATTCACGTGTGAATAATTACACCTACCTTGTATGTAACTTAATTCAGATGCGTTTTGGATGCTAAGTAAATCTCCTCCTTGCCTTTGACAAGAAATATAAGCTTCCTTCCAAGAAAGAGCAGACTGTGTATTAAACTGGTAGCAATTTTCAGCCCCTGGATCATGTTCCCAGATATCATGACAACCATCCTCTGTTTAAAGGAAGCAGAAGGTACTTGTAACTACAGCTATACAGAAACATTAAGAAAATGGCAAAAGAAAAAGTTTTGACTATAATACTGATGGTCTATTGATTTTTATACTGGTCATCACAAATACTTGCAGCAAAAGCCAATACTGCAACAGAAAAGCTTTTACACAGCTTAACAGCCACATGAAGGTGGAGCTGAACATCAGAGAAGTGACAGAATGCTTTTAGGATGTCTATTTAGAAACCCAACGTGCCTGGCTGTAAGCAGATTCCCCACTTTCCATCGCGAGAATAATCTTCAGAAGTGGCACACCATTTCCCACCCGTGTGCGTTTCATCCTGAATGCAGTCATGATGCCACACCTTGTCATACAGAAAGGGGAATTCACAGGGTTTACCATAGGAGTTGCCATCTTTGGTATAAACTTCTGCAGGAAAAAAAAAAAGAAGAAGTAAAATAAAGACACTTTGTTGTCTCCCCTTGCTTAGACATGGAAAGTACGACAAATCAGTGTTACTGCTTGTACAGACACAGTTAACATAAATGGATGCAAATCATACTCATGGTCTTAAAATACTGTATCTTCTTGTTACAGATAATATACAGCAATGCCAGAACTGAAAAAAAAAATACATTGAGAAATATTTTTCTGTACTTTTCCTTCTGAGAAACAGGAGGGTAACTAGTCTCCCCCTTCCTGATAAGTTACAGATAATTCATTGTCCTATTGAAATCCAGGTGCTTTGCAGAGTCCTGCAGAACAAGGACTCTTAACAATCAACACATACAGAAGAGGGAAAAGGTAAAGCACATTTTCACTACTTCTTCCAAGTGTGAGATTTCAGACAAGACTGGCTTCCATGGCAAGTGCACACGCTACCGTACCAAAGCTCACAGTCCTGCAGGCTGTGAGCTGGCAGCATGCTCTGAATTTGACTGTATAGCCTACCAGCAAAAAAAAAAAAAAAAAAAAAAATCCTCAAACCCTGCCAACAGGAAAGCTCCCATCATGATGAGGAGGTCAGTTTTGATAGAAAGTGGTTGGTATTCCATAATTAAATATGAAACCATACTAAATATGGTTTGAACTGAAATATGGCGCAGGGGGGATTTAAACCTGCTAAGAAAGCCACTCAGTAACACAACTTCTGCAGTTGTGTGGTTATTTTTTCTTCAAAACCTTTAAAGTTTCTCTCTACAGCACAATATTCTGTTGTTTTACTGATCTTTTCACGTAACTAATTCTAAGGACTTATTGGAACAGACATATTCAAAAAGCCCTTAACAAATAAAAAATCACCAAAGTGCAAACCTACTTACCATGGTAGGGATACCGACATATATCACTGGAGGAATTGTTGCTTTTCCACTGGTCTGTTGCATTTATGCTTGCAGTCACATAGTTATTCTTGATAGTCACTTTGTACTGAGATGCACCAACAATGGAAGCATCAGCACACCGCCACCACAGCATTAATTCTGAGTTACAATCAACCATTTTCAGGCGAGACACTGATTTGGTGAATATATCAAGTCCCAGGCACTGCTTGGACCCCAAGTGAAAGAGGCGACTCTGGGATACCCATTTCCATAAAGCTTCACTTGAGTTCCTGCAGTCATCTATGACTATCTGTGATTTTTTAACTTGTATGCACTTGTTCTGTTTGTCATGGCGAATGGTAAAAGCATCATTGCCTGTACAAGAACAAACATATGGCTATGATTCAGTATCATGTTCACAGAAAGCTCATTTTTAAACGGGTAATCACATTCTGAGAAATGCTTTCAGAAAAATACCACAACTACAGTTCGTAAGTTAAACCACCTCTTTTGTGGAAGCCACATTCAGTGCATTTTCCTGCTCTTTAGTGAGTCTTAATTTCTGGAGGAAAGGAGCTCTTTCCATGTCTTTATAAATGAGGAGAGACAAAATGAGACTTCTAAATCCAATTCTTCCTTTAACATATTGATTGCACCAGCCCCTAATTAATTTGCAAGTTTACTGGGTAACAAATCTTATCATCATGCCTATCTGCAAAAACAGTAACACACAACAGACACCATGAAATATAATTAATAATAATCTTCACTTACTAAACACTTTTTTTTTTTAAACTGTGTCTCATATATGATACACAGCATGAGAGGTTTACATATGAACCAGTTTGTGGATGCAACCGCAGTGGTACTACATTAACTGGCACTGCTTTGAGGAAAAAGTTTTAGAATGCGTATCCCACCAAAGGCAGCACACAAAAAATTAGGAGCAAATTTTTTAAAACTATATAAGGACCCTAGTTTCATTTTTAGTTGTGATGAGTTTTGTTTTCAGTTCTGGCGTAGTTTGTGATTAAAGAGAAAAACTGAAGCTGCTAAAATATATTATACAGTTTAAAAAGTATATGGATCACCCTACTAATATAAGCTAACACCTCTGTCAGTGTAAGAACACTTCTGACAAGCAGCAGTAGGTTTAAGCGAACCACGAAAAAATGCCCTAAAACTATTTCTATGCCACAATAAAGATGGCTCCACAGTATAGAACTTTCACTAATCAGGCTGAAATGGACCAGACCCACAAGGCTATTATTCTGCTGCTTAAATAAGGAATCTGCTGAGCAGTATTTTGTATTTAACAGTAATGCACTGTCTATCACATTCCTACCGCGTTTTTCAGTTATGACTTACTAATATGTTTGGCTGAACAGGAAGGAAAATATTCAGTGATGTTATGCAGTGAATTTTACTGCCACTTCCCAGTGTACCCATGAATTTCTACTGTGTAAGTGCCAAACATTATTTAAATAGTACCTAGCTGATCACAGCATAAAGAAGAATCTTTAAGTCACCCACTTACTACAGTGAACTTTTTTAAGTAGCACACTTCAACCAACTGTCCCTTTCATCCTACTATAACAATTTAACAACCAAATTTGCTTTTGTGGTATCCTTTAATCCTGCACTTTTTCAGCATTGTATCTGCTTTTGCTTTCTAGTCACCCTTCATGTCTTTCTTCCTCTTTTTTATTTCTTGTTACAAGTTTTTAGCCTCTTCTCACGTCTTCTTTAACTTCTGTCTCCACAACCCTCATGCTGATATCAAGTGGAAAATCACTTTTTAAATTTCCCTGGAAAAACTGCTGATGTTTTCTCACCAAATCTCTCTGTGCAGCAATTTATTAGTAATTACTTCAGTTCAATACTCTGCCCATGAAATGTTTGTGACATCTTCAGCTACCAACCTGAGCCTGTTACTATCATAAGATACAAAAAACACATGAGGTGCAATCTAGCAAAGAGCTCAACTTGCTTCCCAGAAGCTCTGACTAGGCTAGCGGCATTAGCTTACAAGAATCTGAGCAAATTCTCTGTTGAGCAACGTAAAACTTTTCCACCTGCTTCCTGTCAGATAAGGCGAGCCTCCTCCTCTGTCTCACTGGGCGTAACGCGGAGGCGACAGTGCCGGCGGGGCGCGCTCCGGGAGCTGCCCGGCCTCGGCTGATTCCTGTCCCCGAGCTGTCAGGCCAAAGGCCGAGGGCCGGCCCGGCCCCGGCCCCGCGGGCACCGGGAACGTGGCAGCCGCGGCGTTCGCGACGCCCCAGGCCAAGCGCACGGTCCGGGAGGGAGGGCCGGGGCTTTTTCCTGCTTTCTTCGCTTCTCCTTCTGAGTTTCCCAGGTTGTTTCCACGCAGTTGGACTTTCCCACGGAGCGCAGCGCCCGAAGGAGCCGCCGGGGCGGAAGGCCCGTCACACCGCCCCCTGACTCGCCCAGGCGCCCGTCGGGGCGCTCAAGGACCCTCCGCGCCCGCAGCGCGCCCGCCTCTCCCTTCGCCCGGCGGGCGCCCGGCTTACCTGCGGGGTCCCGGCGGGCAAGGGGTGCTGATGCTTTTTTTTTTTTTTTTTTTTTTTTTTTTTGT
>VZUI01033002.1:0-37452 GCA_013401135.1 Cettia cetti
GGTGCTGGTCCTGGCTGCAGGATTGCTCCTGGCACAGGTACATTCCAGCAGAAACTGGTGGGATCTGCCAGGAAGGGCCCAGCCTCACTGGGACGGGGCTCCTGCCGGGGCAGGCTTCCTGGGAAGAGGCCAGCTCCGCAGCAGAGCCCAGCGCAGCCCGGCCCGGGCCTGGCACGGGGTGACCTGTTTCAAGGCTGGAGGCCAAGAGAGCTTTTCCCAGGGCTTGTTCAATTTTTAATATGCGTGTTCACAGAGATATGTTCAGCTTTTTAGTGGTTTAACAAGGTGCCAATATTCAAAACTAGCCACTGATTGGTTTTTCAGGCACGGACGAAGCTGTTAGCAGTGTCCCTTCTTCACTAAATATCAATCAATGCAAAAGCAGCACACCCAACATGAGACCTTCCTTCTAAAATGACCCGATGCAGAACTGAAGATCACATTTCTCCAAGATGAGTCCTTTAGGATTTCTTATGTTGGGACCCAAAGCCTTAAATATATGTATTTATGATGGACTTAAGCAACAATCTAGATCCAGCTATGGGAATCAATGAGAATCATCACAGAATCAGTGAGAATCAATGAGAGTCATCACTGTAAAATCTAGTTTCTCATATACACCTGCAACTAGATTTGTGTCTTACAAACTTCTTCTATTTCTGTAAAACGTATTCTGATGGCATTTTTGGAGTTTTTCAGAATTTATTCTGAAAGTTCAAATTTTATATTTACTTACGTTTGATTACTCTATGACTGAAACTAAACTAAACCACCAGAGTCTTAAACATACTAGGATTTCTTTTTTGGTGTGATAGAATCCTGGAAAATAAATACTGTCAATATTAGCCTAATAAAATTACTTAGTTAAAAATAACTTAATAATAATCCATTTAATTTTCTACCAAACATTTTTTCTTTGGTTGAAACATTTCTACATTTCTGATAAGGCACTAAAATATAGACCTCTTTGAAAGTACTTTCCACCATTACACTCTGAAAGTTTAACCATAAAATGTAATAAAGTATAATCGAGGACATTTAACTTTTTACCATTTTTTTTTATTGTTAAAAAAAGGTCCTAAAAGAAGACTCAGGGTATGTATAACCCTATATTTTAGATTTACTAAAATTATTTTATCACAGACAAATCCTACATGACAAAATTCATCTCTGATGAACACTGCAGAAAATGTACTGAATAAGCCGACAGATTTGATCAGAGGAACACTTCTGGACAAGTCATCAGACTGACACTGGGGAAGAAAAAGCTCAGGGCTTGCTACTCAAGGAAAGACTCTCATCAGGGCAGAGTTATGTAGGAGACCAAATGGATTTCCTTGTCCTTTTAGTGCCATGCAGGGCACTCTCTAGTCTCCTCTGGCACTTTGGAGTCCCTGATTGAGCAGGTGTCCCATAACGAGTCCAAAGGAGTTATACGGGGCATCTGATGGCACACGTTGATTTTCTTTTTCTGATTCATTAAAAGACTCAATATTTCCAG
Organism: Cettia cetti; assembly: GCA_013401135.1. Classification (NCBI taxonomy): domain Eukaryota; kingdom Metazoa; phylum Chordata; class Aves; order Passeriformes; family Sylviidae; genus Cettia; species Cettia cetti. The sequence continues at coordinate 1,502 of VZUI01033002.1, forward strand.
ATTTCTTAAGGTATTTTGGTTCACCTATGATTGCTGTAATCTATCCAAAGATTATGTGCTGTTATTTTCCATTGCTTCTTGCTATCTGGGGCTGCTCTTCTATTTCAATCAGTTGGTTTTGCTAAGGCATGACATTCCCCTCTCCCAAAATTCTGAACTTACACCCAGGTAGGAATCTGTAATCTGACTTATTCTACAGCCTTGAAAATCATGGCATATATAATGGAAGGAAAATATATGTGCATGACAAAGAGGAACAAAACACCTTGTTGTACTAGATATAAATAAAACCTCAAGATCTTTTCAAAGGAACTTCTGTCCCTGTAATAAAGATGCCAGGAGCCAGAGTATGGTTGATTCTTGCAAGAAAGCAACCATGAAGGTGTAAAATAGCAGATAAGCAAAGGACAGCAAAGCAACTGCTTCCAGGGAGGTACTGGATAGCAGTACTTAGCTGCTTCATTCAGAATTACTTAGTAGCAGTGCCAGGTACTGGATGAATGCCCTTCAGCCTGGCCTAGTAAAAGCAAGATCAGTGTTAACAGCACCAGATTATTTTACTGACCACGACCTAGAAAACAACTGACTGTTCCCTGTTTGAGGCTGGTAGGAACAGAGTGGCTTGTGAACCTGTTTGCTCGTTGTTTCTGTGAAGATGAAATCCCTCTAAGTCTTGGCTTATCCTGCATAGACCTGATCTTCTTAAGGGCTCTTTACACATTGGTCCTTGGTAAGGAAAGTGTGCTGCTTCATTCAGAATTGTTCATGATAGATGGAAATGTTACTGAAAAGGCCCCATGGTATTGTTTGAAATTTAAAATACATCTGTTAGCACTTCCTGTAATATTGTAGCAGCAGTCACCATCTGTCCAGAGTGCTATGTTTTTGAGTTTAAAAGATATTCTGGAACTCAGTAGCAATGCTGCTTTCCCCCAGCCACATTTTTTATTGTCCACTCTACTTTATAAAATACAGAAAGACTCCTTCAACTTCATGCCCTTGACATCTCAGAAATAATTTACAAATGAAATAAATTTGCTCCCAGGATTTCTAGATTGATGTTATACAAATTATACAAATTATTATGCTACTGAATTAATGATGGCTTATTTAAATTTGCTCTTTTGTTCTACAATGAGAAAACTGCAGTAAATATATTCTGACTTTTCAGTAGATATCATTTTAACTTACTAATAATCTATTTCATTTTCCATCAAACATTTTCAATCTTTAGTTGAAGTATTTTTACATTTCCATTAAATCATTATAATTTAATCAGGCAATCACTTAAAAATACTCCATATGTAATCTTTTATCCTCAAACAAGACAATGAAGTAGAGAATGTAAATGCCACCAATAAAAGAATCATGGTAAGTCATTTGATACTGATGATAACATTAAAATTTAATTCTTTCAAATCTTTTTTACTCTTTCACCAAAAAAAAGAATATTAAATTGTTAATCATTTAATATATTCCACTGTTCCTGAGCTGGAGAATGAAATTTAGACCATGGTGATAGGAAATCTCATGTAGCTTTACTGTATTACCTGTATAAAGTGAAGGATATTAGATGTTGACAGAAAAATTTAACTGGCCATCCTGGTAAATTAAAATGGAAAAAGTAATACTTAAAAAAATCCTATGTAATACCAATCTACCTAAAGTAATCCCTGGTGTGGTGGTAGTAACTACTCATATAATTAGACTGCTACCCAAGAAATATTGTTTAGACCTGCAATCAAAGTGTGAAAATAACTGAAATTCACGAAAACCTGTCTTTAGTCCATGCAGTATAAATCCTTGGGGAGATTCATGATTCCAGAATTCATTACCAGTCAGAGCATGGCATCTAATGGTGCCTGAAAGAGAACAAGTTCCACTTAGAAACATATGAGGTAAGAATGTATTTGCCTTGCAGATGGTTCTATATGGCTAATGTATGCATTTCAGCTGTCAGAAGTTAAACTAGTTCTGAAATAATTTGAATTAAACTTTAGGGGAAGAAGAATATGCCAATTTTCTTTTACATCTTATCAAGCAGAGAATGTGTGCAAGAAGTTAATGTTACAGTCAAATTATAGCCCTCTCTGGTTCCATCTTATGGAACTGGACTCCACTGTGTACCTTTTTTAAAACTTGTAAATTAAAAGAACATATAAGTTAATAAATAGCTCTATGGTCACAGATTTTTCCAATGCATATACTTCAATTTTACATGAACAGCAATTGCAACACCTACAAAATCATCTGATAATTTTCTATTATACTCACCTAGGAATCAAGCCTCACAAACTAATTTTTATTTGTCATGTAGATTATGATTTAAATTCTAAACTATGAAAATGACAAAATTATATTAAACTGCCAAGCACTGCTACTATCTTATCTCTAATTCTACTTAAGGCAGGAATATTATATAATGATAACATTAGCGTAATGCAAGGGGCCCTTCTCTTTCCCTGACTATTATTCTTGAAGTGTTTTATTTTCAGAGTAATTTGCAGGTCAAATTCTCATTATTTTTAATCTCTAAATACAAGTTATTCAGAACTTCTACTTTTCATACAGAGTCTAGCAGAATGTTCAATGTGCAAATCACTTGGGGCTTCTGAAGTTAAAGGCACTCTTACAAACACTGGGGAATATACAAATGCAAGTATTACAATGTTAATATAACAGGTTAACACATTTTTTGGCAACAGTAACTAAATTATCATATTACCATAATTTAGATCACAGGACAGACAAATTATTATACGCATGACTTTTATAGATACTAACTAAATTCTTTATTTACTTAAAAAATCCCAAAACCATACCCTTACCCCCTGGTTTAGCATTTACTGCTTTACAGGAAGTTTACTTTCCAGAATATCAATGACCCACTGGCTGGAAGGACATTTCTGGAAGATTCCTACTAGCTTCCACATACTGCTTAGCTAAGCACCCTCATCAGGAAAAGGAGAAAGTGTTTAAACCCTTAAATAGAGCAGAGAGCAAATTGCTTCAGGCAGCAAAATATAAATCACAATGTTATTTAGTAAACAGTGTTTCTGGCTTTTGCACCAATTGAAAAAAAATTTGAGTTTATTCCACATCTCAGCTTTTTAACAAATACAAGTAAAGCAATCCAAGAGTTATTGAACAAGCCCAAGTCAAGAAATATTTTCATTGTTTGCATCATCAGTGGTCAGCAATGAGATCATAGCAATCATGCTTTTTTTATTCAAGAGGATGTTAGTAAAGACTGTGGACTGTCTTCTTGAAAAATATTATCAATCATCATTATGCCAGAAAAACATTACAACTGTTACATAGGATGAATACAAAAATTGTATTTTTAATTTTATTGAAATTATTTGGGATTAAAACATTAATAATGCATAGGTTTCATTATGAGGTAACATCAGGTAACATTATTTATAATGTAGTTAATAATGTTATATTTTTTTAAATCTTCAAAATGCAACAACTTTGGGTAATTTTCCTCCTGAAAGGCAAAGCAGTGGGTTGAACAACTGCACAGTAACCAAGTCACAGTAAAAGTAAAAAATCAAGGACTTGAAAGAGAAAATACCAAGTCCTAGAAAAGAGAGTCTTCCAAACAGGTAAGGATGAAGTCCTGATGCAGAAATTAATGTTGTCCATCAGCCCCTTCTTTTTAACCTAACGTGGCACAAAAATCTAGTCTCTTGCTAGGCCATTTTATGTACTGCTGCAACAGCCATACTGCACTTGAAATTGCTCTGCTTTTCCCACCTTTTGGTGCAGGAATCCTCATGTGGACTAGAGCCAGCGTAGCTGGCTGTGTGCTGTACCACTTGGAATTAGGAAATCATGCAGATGGCAGGCAGCATGGTTAGGTGACAGAGCAAACTGCCCATGGTCCTCCAGAATAGGCTCTGAGTGACTGTTTTAAAAGTGGACATTGAGTGCCTGCACTTATTCCAATATTTTTTGTTTACTCCTAAGAATGAATAGTAACAAAATGAATAAGGTCCATACTTTCCAAAGATGGCTGTTTACCCAAGTCATCAGATAACTGTCATGAGTTCCATTCTCTGGACTCTCATTTCTTTCTTCTAGATTAACTGAATTTTCAGTAAACCCTGTTTTGAATTTCAGTTGTCTTGAGAAACTAGAAGATCTGAGTACGTTGATACATTCAGCTTTTTAAAATCATGATCCTTTATTAATTCAGCTCCTAAAAACTTTTGTTTGTACTTCTTAGAAAAAACTTCCAAGTGTTCCAAAAGCAGCAAGAGCTTGAAGAGGCTACTTTCAGTATATTTTGTGAGATCCTTTGAAATTAAATAAATGCAGATAAAACCACTGCCTACTTAAAAGTTCTTAATATTTAATTAATGCAATATATGAATGTGCTTACTAGGTTTTTTTATAGTTGCTGTATGTTGGCACTAGGTATAATTATAGTATTAAGAATATCAAAACCAGAGTATATAAAATTAAAACCCTGCAGATACTTCTCTTTTAAATTGTCATAAACAAAAATATTGGTGACATGGGTGGATTGAGAGCAGCCCTGCCCAGCAGGACCTGGGGGTGCTGCAGGGTGAGAGGCTGGACATGCCCCAGCCATGGGCACTGACAGCCCAGAGAGACAAACGTGTCCTGGGCTGCACCCAGAGCAGGGTGGGCAGCAGGGCCAGGGAGGGGATTCTGCCCCTCTGCCCTGCTCTGCTGAGAGCCCACCTGCAGGGCTGCACCCAGAGCTGGGTGCCAGCACAGGGAGGACAAGGACCTGCTGGAGTGAGTCCAGAGGAGGCCACAAAGATGGTCAGAGGGATGGAGCAGCTCTCCTATCAGGAAAGGGCGAGAGAAATGGGCTGTTCAGCCTGGAGAAGCTCCAAGGACATCTTACTGTGGCCTTCCCATAGGACCATCTAGGATGGCTGTTGGGGTCTGGTCAGATGTTCAAGGTGCCACAACTTTCCTTGCCAGAAGCAGCTTTAAAAAGACACCTGGTTTGACAGGGCACAGGCACTCTCAGGCATAGAGTGATCAGCTCTTTTGTGAGGCTGCCTGAGCAGCACATCCACACTTGGCACCTCGGGTGACACAGGAATAAAACAGTGAGATGGGATGTTTCCCATCTCCACCACAGCTCCTTTATTCCACAAACCCAGAAGGAAAAAAAGCCAAAAATCCTGTGGGTGGGGTTGAGGGACTATATAGGGTAGCCAGGGGGGTGGAGCTTCATAACTTGGCCAATGGGGAAAGGAATTGGGAAAGTGACCAATCAGGAAAAGGATCCAAAAACAACCAATCAGGAGGGGTAAAACCCAGGAACTGGGGAACTAACCAATAACAAGTAACAAATTAACATAAGATTGCAAGGACTCATGGCTTTAACACACTTGGGTCACTATGAGCTTGAGAGAAGTCTCCCATGGAGACTTCCAAGGAGGCGACAACTGCACATTGAATTAGGCTATCATCTACATGTTCTGTGGGAGTGAAATGTTTTCTGTGGATGGTCTAGGGACTGCCACATGTCACAAACTGTTAAGGAGGGTTTGTTGTAATGGTTTTAAATGGGGAAAAAATATTCTATATAAGAAAAGGCGCAGGAACACATTGCATAGAGAAATTGAGGATGCCCTATCCTGGAAGTGTTCAAGACCAGGTTAGATGGAGTTCTGAGCAACTTGGTCTTATGGAAAATATCCCTGCCACACAGGGCATTGGAACAAGATGATCTTTAAGGTCCCTTCCAGCCCAAACCATTCTATGATTCTATCATTCTATGAGTTTTAGCTAAAAGTTAATATTCACTTTAATTGCTACTTGTTTTTTCTAGGCATTTCTTATCTGCCTGGTATACACAGCCCTATTTTAGGATTTTGGATCTCAAATGGACTGATTGAAAGAAGATACTTCAGAAATGCCATTAACATACCATGCAGTGAGTGCACTAGATATCTATGTACATGCTAAGTCTAATGCATAGGGTGGACATGAGCATTTAGTGCCCAGGAGGTTTTCAAAGTTTAAAAACTGCCGATATACAGACTCAAAACAGTACAGGTATTGTGCAAATTGAATATGATGATCAATTAATTCATAGAGGAAAGTGAGTTGGAAAAGTATGACAACAAGAAAGGAGAGAGAAAATTGTGAAAAGGAGTAATTTAATTTTCACTGTCAGGAAAAGGAGATTAAATATGATGTGGTGATAAGGAGGAAGCCAGTATGGAATTCAGAGAGGGGGAATAAGGTGGCTTCTCCTGTATTCATGTATCAGGAAGCCCATTAGAGAGCCCCAGCACACTGTTCTCATGAGCCATTTAAAGTAATGTGTCGACTATGCTAGCTTTGGCCAGGCTGTGAATAGAATGACTTGCTGCAAGAGGATCAATAGGGAAAAGAAGGCCCCTTTTATTATCCATCAAAAGATGCTTGTGCTAGGAGTAGGTACAGCAGGAGGAAAAAAAGAAAAAAGAAAGAAACTTTCTTTCATTAGTTTTTCAAAGAGAAAAAAAGAAAAATAAGGCATTCACACAGCAGTTCAGCGATAAAGAGGCATGGCCAGTGAACCTACGGGAAGACAGCAAAAGAAAAGGTTTAGAGGGAAAATGAGGAGCTTCTGTTTCCCACTGAACCTTGAGACATCTACTTTAATCAGAAATTAATTCATTATTACATTATCTAGAACTCTCAATTGCAAAATCCTAATAGTGTTTCCAGGTTTGTTTTGTACCTTTGACCTGATTTCTTTCATCCTTTCTCAAAATGAAGCCAATCACTGCCAAAAGAAGTTTTGAAATATTTACAGATATGGGTTTAATATTACTTGACCAAAATTACAAATAGAAAATGTTAGCTTATATGAATTCTTTGAGACAGACTTTTTGGTGTTTTCAAGTACCATTCATAGAAGCATGTGGCCATTCACTTGGCTTACATAATTTAGAGTTGTAAAAATGGTTTCAACTGTCTTCACTTTTCACACCCTTCTTTGGATCAAATGTAACACATACTTATCACAGAATGTCAGGTAGACTATAGACTTCCCCATCCTGTCCTGGAAAAGATTAAAACATACTTGATATTGCTTCTGTTACTAAGCGATTTCTCTGTCTCTCTGTACAGTGTACAGTACATTTTAAAACCATGCACCACATTCTGCATTTCCTCTCTAGGAAGCAAAAATATCCTAAATAAGAGGCATCATTGCAGATTTGCACGGTGAGACACAGCACTTTATTCATACTCTATTGGGTACAGGGGAAATTGTTCAAAACACAAAGCAGCCTATATTAGAACACGACATATAAGCTGTTCATTTAAGTTAAAACATGTAGATGACAAGGAATAATGCCTCATTTCTTGAAAGGTTTGTCTGTTGATACTGAAATCAGCCAGATAGAAACTTTGTAACACTGTTCTGCATATTAGAAAGCAGGCGCTCTTTACTGCAGCCTGGTCACTCAGAAGATCCTTCCTCTAACTGAGTGGGTGAAAAGTGTTTACCACACACACCGATTACAAATTCATCAGCTATCCCTGCTTACTGGGTGTGTCTGTATCACTTTTATTTTACATAGTCACATCCCTTATCAGAAGTCCTTCTATGGTTCTTTGAGGTCTGTCTTCAAAGTTTGGTGTCCTTTTCAGGTGGCTGTTCTCAACCCCCACTTCTGAGGAAGCACAATAAATTTGTTTTGTAAAACTTGTGATTTGTCAGCCTTGCAGAGCTGAGCTGGCATCCTGCTTGCATTTGTCATGGGTTATGTTTGCCTGAGTTACATCCTTTATCTATTTCTCCACGGCTGTGCTGTTCTGTTCTACTGTCCTTATCACTGTCTCTGACTAAACTTATGACTTACGTGATTTATGGACAATTGAAAGGATTTCATTCATTGCCTTAAAGTGCATGTACATAAATTCCAATCTTTAGCTTTTTTTTTTTTTTTTGCATGTCAAACAGTGGACAAAGACACAGTTTATTGGTATGAAAATAAGAGGAATGTATCTAAGTCTGTAAGATTTATGAATAGTAAAAGTATGAATGGCAAAAGTATCTTACAGAGAAGACTTCTAAATATTGCAGTCATCTAAAGAATTTCTTAAATCAACATTAATCCCTTCTTGTAAGTAAACAGTGCTTGGAAAGAAACAACTTCATTCAACCATTAACAAGAATCTAAGAAAGCCCTTCAGAGCTGTATTTATGACTGTAAAGAGTAAAACTGTGGGTTTTTTAGACCTCCCCCCAAGTGACTTGGGCCTTAAAATCCACATATCCCACCTTAATCTCGTGTATATCAAAGGTGAAAGTGTTCTTCAAGAAACAGTAAAGTCATAGTTCCCTTTGAAACCTTTTTTGGCATTGAAGTTACTTTAAATTAATTCCAACTTTTGTGGCCATGGAAAGCACAGTACAATAAAACTTCTGCCACTGGTGTCTGGAGGAGATAGAGCAGTAAATCTTTGCTCTCTGCAGATATTTATGGATTTTTATTAAATGTTTCTGAGAGGCTGAGAGAGAAATGGAGATAGATGGTGACAATGCTAGAATTTATCAGCAGACCTAAATCCTGCAAAAAAAAATCAGCAACAGATTCTTTGTGAGGATAAAGTGGCGAGTTTGTCAGAAAGGTTCTGTTCCTTGAAAGCCTTATGTGCTGAATCCAAAGTCTCTGTGTGTCTAACTCACCTCCCTGCAAGGGGACTAGGATTTCAAAATAGGGTTTAACCTCCTTAAGAGTCTTTTCTACCTCTATTCCTGTATCTCTTCAGAACACATCTGTACATGCCTGCAGTAGTGGTTGCCCCAAAATGATCAGCTGTGAAAAGCTTGTGAAGCAGATTTTATCTGAGGAATTATTACCATATTCATAAAATAGCAGATCTGTGGACTTAGTCAAGTACTCAAAAGCTGTCACAGATCTTTTCTGCCTTTTCTCAGCTACACTTGGAAGAAGTGTGTGAAATTCCCATAGACTGGTATCCAAATATTTTCTGTTTTCTGTATTACATAGCTTTATTTACTTTATTAAAATTCCCAGTACACTGGATGATTAAAAGTTTACCATAAAACCCAAGTTTCTAAGAGAAATAAATAGTTATGCTTCCATATGACTGTTGTCGAAAAGTACCCATTTAAATGCCTATTTCAAAATTACTTAAATTGTAAGGTTGCAAAAGCATTAGTAATAAAAGTATTCAATCTTTGGTTTAGTATCTTTTATTATTATTTTGGAAAGTGAGCTGAAATTGTTTTGGAGCCACCTTCTTAAATAACTTCCAGATTGTACATGTACACTTTGCCTGCAAATAAGATAGAGCGACTGTGACTACAAATAGCTATACTTGATTTGAATATGCGAAAATTGTATTTGCATGTGTGAACTTTACTAGAAGGCAAGTAGGAGAGTTTTTAAAACAATGTTATGCTTTTTAATCTTCTGCAGTATGACAGGAAGATTTATCGAACTAAAGACTACACATAGGAGTGTCAGGAAATCAAAAAATTTTAAAACTGATAAAAAAAAGGAAAATATCAAATTATAATCCCATATATGGTCATAATTTAACACTCAATCATATTTTACTTGCTTCGCAAGCACAAATTAAAATAAACATATCAAAACTTACATTGGCCAAATATTTCTTATCAACAAGTTGGTAGACATTGCTCTCCTCCAGATACAAAAGATCAGTCCCATATCTTTTATTGTCTCCTACAATTCTGTGTCCTGGGTGTGCATCTGGATGTAACTGAAATTCTGTTCTTGCTACCTGAGGAAATCTGGAAGTTAAGAAGACAAATACTGGATAGGAATCAAGTTAATGAACCATTCAGAACAATAGTGTAAGAACCACACTCAGAGAAAGAAGATATTACTCTTAAAATAAGATTAATTATCATATTTGCACCAAATATTCAATATTATAAGGTTATTTGAAGCAGCAGCTCTTACTTTTGGCCAGCAGTCTGTAACTGATTATCTGTTAAGGCACTATCAAATGGAAGGTGTCTACATTTTTATATTTCTATTATTTAGTAGTAATGTGACAAATGTTTATTATAGAGAAATGATAAACATTCTTTGCAAAAGTGTAAGTTTTGTGATACCATTATCAGCATTAAACTGTATGAAATATTTTAAGTATCTAAAAAACTATTTTTATACACAGATAGAACACACTGGATAATCACTCTACAAGACTTTCCATCAAGAGCTCAATATCTATAAAACTCCTTTAAAAAAACTTCCAATAGTTTTCTTCACTGGATTTCCAACTCCTAGCAGGGGATCTAAAACAGCAAAGATAGCAAAAAGAACTCATATTGTGAAATCTTTGGCAGGTTATACTCAGTTTAAAACAAAGAGTATATACAAAATCAAAACAGAGAATTATGAAATGTCTAGTAAGATTTTTCTTCCATAAATATTTGGCTAAATAATACATTATCTTCTTGAAAGATATGAAGTTAGCTGTGGTTTGAGGTTATCCTAAATGAGAGGCAATGTGCATTATAAAGCTGTTCAATTAACAGTGATGTAGGAGTCAATACCACAAAGATGAATATACTTATTTATGTGCAGTAAAAAGTCTTAGAAAATTAGGCAAGGATCTTGAATTAATGACTTTATATTGTTTTTTGATTTTGTAAAATGCTGCACACCTGGGAAGACAATCATAATTCCACAATAAAAATTATATAAAGAGAGTAATTAGCTAAGAAGAGGTAATTAGAGATAGCAATATCATCAGAAATGATTGTATGTGAAGATTTGTTGATAATTTCACTTTTTAAATAGTTTGGTAGCATTTTGGTTTCAAGCATGTTTGGCGATTACAATTGTTCTGCAGATTCAGTTCAAGCTTATAAAAATGTGGGAAATTTGTTCTCAAACTGCTTCTTATTTTATTGAGTAATTGAACTAATTGTGAAAATCTGTCTTTCAAGACCAGACTTAGGATTTTATGATGCTTTTTTGTCTCACTACATTACTGGTGTACTTTAACCCAGCATAATTCTTCATTCTAACCATATTTGTTGTACAGAAACTATGTACTTGATTTCTGTTATGTATGTGGTATAATTTAAAAATGAAAAAAATAGAAAAGAAAATAAGAAAAACAAAAAAAGCCAGCATAGAGACAGAGAATGTACAGGAACATAGATATTTAATATATGGGATTCACTAATACACTATAACCTATACATACCAATTTAGAAATTATTTATTGTAAGATTATGTGTTCATTTATGCACCAATATATTATTGTACTTCAATAATAACCTGTAGCAGTTAGCCTATGTGATTAGTTCATGTGTTAACCTGCTGATATTTTTAGTATGTATATTGATAGGTGAAATATTAATATCTACTTTTTTTTTTCAAATTTAAATTTCTAATTTCTTCAGAGATTTATTTTAATAGAACTATATTTTAATGCTTCCTTTTGTGTTAAAATCCCTGACTTCTGGATTTGTTCTTACTCAGATATTTTGGAAGAATAACTCTAAACTGAATAATTAAGACCCATTTCTAAAGTTAAATATTAATATATTCAGAAAATTTTGAATTTCCAGAGATGTTTTAAATGATGACTTGTAGTTACTGCTACATCAGCATAAGCAGCTTCTAGTATGAGCCTGGCTATTGAATTTCCTAGACTGCTTCCTACTCTCAGAGTATTTATACAACCATCTAGTTCTCTAAATGCTGAGCAAAGGACTATTTCTGAAAGATGATGAATAATAAGATTTTCAATATACTTATTTACAACAAACATTCCTTAATTCTAGAAATCTATTTTAAAACACAGATTCATTTTGAAAGTTTCAGCCAAAAAACAAAATGATGAAAAATACGTATTATCTCTTTAGTGCCACAAATCTGAATAAATATATAAATATAAAGCATCATTAGTTTTGCCTTTAATTAGTGCCAGCACTTCTGAAGCCATTTAGCTTATGCTCATGCTTTTGAGAAATTCAGTAACACCAGCAAAGCCACAAAATACATCACTGAAGTTTATCTAAGCAAGGGCAATTCCAGTCTAGCATTTCTTTTATTGTATCTGATATAGATGATCTGCAGCTAATCACAGTAGACAGTAGAAGTGATGAAGACCTGCTGTAAGATGATAAACCCAAGGCATTTCCCCAAGACTAAAAAGTAAAGTTTTATCCATCATTTTACTTAGGAAGAAAGATTGATTGGATGGCAAGAGACAACTTTGAAGATTAACTAACTGGGGGAGTTTGTTCTCCTGCAGAGAATCAGTTTTGACCTGCAAAGCATATCTGGGGTTTTACTTGTGAGCTTTGAAAAGTCAGCATCACCCTTTTGTTTTGTTTGTTTCATGCTTCTTCCTCAAAAGGAAGGTAAAAGGATTTAAATTACGCTAATAACTCCCATAGAGAAGACTGAAGAATTTAGACAGAACTTGAGTATATATGAAAACAGCTCATAGTCACGTACAACAAATTAACAGATTGTTGCTGAATGCTTAAATTCATTATTGGAATCATCCTCACCCACAAGCATTTCCTGAGCAATTTTCGTAACTATTCTCCTAGTTAAAGGGAGAATTTGAAACAAATTCACCTGTGGTAAATAACAGAAACACTTCCGCAGGTTTAAGATCAGGAACTGCTGACGACTTCACAGTCACTCTAACAGTCTCAAAGTTTTACTGTAATGCTTGCTGGCTTTTAGCATCCCTTGTGAGTACCAATTATGAGGAATAAAACCGGGAGTATAAAAGAACTGATAAAGGACCCTGATATCTCAGGCATGCTCAAGCAGAAACCATGGGAGAGACAGATACAGATAAAGCCACCCGGGGGAAATAGTGACCAAGAAACATGTTTTGAAACTTTGTGATAAGATAATGATACTAGGTGATGAGATGTCATAAAGTATGTGTAACCAATGAGAAATTGTTACCAAAAATAGAACCCTATATAAGCGCCATACAAGAAAAACCCTATATAAACGTCCTGTATGCTCAATAAATTTGGCTTTTGATCAGAACTTGGAATGTCCCCGTCTCTCAATCACTGATAACCAATGATCTAATTTAAATTGTCTTGTGTTCTCCAGAGTCCCCTCTGAGACTATCTAATATCTATGAGAGATATATTCTCTGTATAGAGCATTTGACATGCTACTACAGTATGTTTTAGACATAGGCCTTATAGGAATGTACCTGTGGTTGACTGTGAATGGTATGAGTGCTGCATATCAGAGAAATTAAATTATTTTAAAGTAATATTTTGTAAGAAATATTTTATTCACAGTAAGAATGTCAGCAAAACTCAAGAGCAATAACCACATAGGTAACTCAAGTATAAAGATCTAGGGATTGGAGTATGTACTACTAATACATAATCATAATGTAAGAAATTATAAATTAAGAAATATTCAATATTTTATAATTAAAATATAATTATAAATTAAGATATATACTTTATAAATGTTAATCTTTCAATTAGAAAGTCCCAGCATCCATAAAGCAGAATGTTATTGGATGCTGCATTTTCTGCCAAACAACAGTCTCCAACTGTTTAATGAGTAGCTGTCAAGAATAAATTTCTTCTTATTAATTCATATACTACTCATATAACTGCTATGCCACATAATTCATATCATCTTATCAACAAATTCTCTTAAGAAGTCAGCAAGTAACAGATAGGGTACTGGTTTTTTTACTACCTGCTTTCATTTATTACACATAAAGTAATATTTTAGAATCAAACTGCATAAATGGCAAGATTTCTAAATCCCATTTTCATAGCTGAGCTTAAGATTAAGTTTGATGATGTGATGTTGGCTGGGCAATCACAAACCATATGAAGTTTACCAAGGACATTGATCAGGTTCTGCGCCTGAGATGGGACAACCCTGGATGTACAGACAGACTGGGGAATGAGAGGATGGAGAGCAGTGCCAAGGAAAGGACCTGGGGGTCCTGGCTGATGGAAAGTTGAACAAGGGTTAGCAGTGCCCTGGCAGCCAGGAGGGTCAGCCATGTCCTGGGGGCATCAGGGACAGCATCTCCATCCCAAGGGAGGGGATTGTCCTGCTCTGCTCTGCTCTGCTCTGCTCTGCTCTGCTCTGCTCTGCTCTGCTCTGCTCTGCTCTGCTCTGCTCTGATCTGCTCTGCTCTGCTCTGCACTGGGGCAGCCTCACCTCCAGTGCTGGGGGCAGTTCTGGGGAAGGACAGCACTAAAGAGTGTCCAGTGGAGGGCATGAAGATGATGATGGGCATTGAGGGGAAGCCATATGAGGAATGGCTGAGGTCACTTGGTCTGTTCAGCCTGAAGGAGAATGAGGAGAGAATTCAATATGGTCTGTGAGGGAAAGCAAAGGGGCAGGCACTGACCTCTTCTTTTGGGTGAGCAATGACAGGACCCAAGGGAATGTCACTAAGGTGTGACAGGAGAGATTTAGGTTGGATATCAGGAAAAAGTTCTTAATCTAGGGGATGTTCAGGCACTGGAACAGGCTCCTCAGGGATGGGGTCACATCACCAAATCTGCCAGAGCTTAAGAAGAATTTGGACAAGGCTCTCAGGCATGATCACACATGGTGTGATTTTTTGCGTTGTTTTGTGCAGGGTCAGGAACTGGATGCAGTGGTTATTGTGAGATCTCAGGATATTCTATGATTCTATGGCTCTTAATGGTAATCAATTCATAGATCCGCTAGAGTAATATTCCATTAAGAATTACACTGAAATACATAAAAAATAGACTACATTCCTCTGTGGTCTAAGTTTACTGAAGTAGGTCAAGTTGTTTTAGGAGAAAGCATAAATCTCACTCCAGGGTAGAAAGGTAAATTAATTCAAAAATTCCCACTAAAAAGAAATGTAAAGAGCATTTTTAAAAAGCAGGAGAATCCCAGGACTACAATGTTAACACAGTATAGTTATTTGCAACTAGAATAATACAGAATAGAGGGGAGAGTACTTACAGCTTCCCACCACCTGAATTCATGCTCAGATGTGAAGTCAAGATGCAGATCTTATAAAACTCTACATCCAAGAATATGGAGCTGCTTCCTGGCCCAGTATTCCTAGAATCATAGAACATGCTGAGTTGGAAGGGATCCATCACGACAACTGAGTCCAACTCCTGGCCCTGCACAGGGCACCCCAAAAGTCACACCTGTGCCTGGCAGCATTGTTGAAACCCTTCTTGAACTGTCAGGCTTAATGCTGTGACCACTTCCCTGGGGAGCCTGTCCCAGTATTATTGATACGGACATTGAAAACAGCTGATTAAAAATAAAAAATACAACACCCCCCCTAATTATTATTTACTATTCAGTCTTTTTTAAAACAAATCATTAAGAAATCCATATCCACCTGAAGGTTTAGAGTACATTCAGTGATCACTGAATTTATATAAAAATCTTTTTCTGCATTTCTCAGAATGCTAGTTCTTTTTAAATCAAACTGAAAGAGTGAATAAAAGTTGGAGGATTGTGGGGGGTTCTTTCTCTTGTAGTAAATTCTAATCACTGAATTTTTTTATAATGTGTGTTCCATTAATCTTTTTGACACTTTGTGTCATAAATTGTGAAAAGCTCTGCCCCTTCTGTTTTAAAAATATCTGTTATCTCCTGTAAGTCTAGGTTAATTTGCTTATAGAAACAATCATATCTAGCCTGTTAACCTGGTTTTTATATTGTTCCACATAAGTTTGGGTTTTGTTGCTTTTTTTTTGACTGCTCTGTGGCCTAATGGTTCCAAAGTAAATCTGGCACATACATTGTGGAGGAAGTGTGGAAAACTGTACATTTTGTACATGTTCTTCAGAGTGCCCAATGCTAAAATCAAATTAATGGTTTCCTAAACTGAAGTTCACAAAGTAACTTTTAGAGTTAATACAAATAACTGTACATTTCAGCCAATGCTTATTTAACCTACTGGTAGTTCTTGGTTTGAAGGATAGGTGTTTGCCAAGGGAGGTGGAATGGGGAATTATTCTAACTTTGAAATTAAGGGGCTTCCAGGCAAGAGATGAGAAAAGAAATAACAGTTCTTTACAGGAATGTCTGTGTATAACAAGGCAAACAAACAGCAGCAGCAATGAGCAGGACCAGAGCGCCAGTCCCAGCCTCCCCCGGCCGCAGGCACGTCCCCTTCGCTGCAGTGCCGGTCACAGCCAGCAGGGGCTGCCATGGCTCCCCCCGGCTGCAGGGGGCGCTGTGGCGCGGGTCCGGCCCTCTCCCTCACGCCGCCGCGGCGGACGGGCCGAATGGCCAAGGTGGGCTGCAGCAGGAATCTCAGAGTGGAACGGCAGGGCAGGCTCACCCTGGGCAGCAAGCAAGAGGCAGCAGAAACTCCACAGCTGTGGCAGGGGCCATAGCAGGGTAGATGTGCCTTCTGGAAAGGAGAGGGGGTTGAGGGGTCTTTTGCCCTGAGGCACCCAAACAAGGGTCCTTTCTGGTGTGGCAGGGTGCCAGGGAGGTCCCGGTTCAGTGGCTGCTCTCACAAGCAGAGGCTCACCCACAGCACAAGAAGCAGGGCAGCGCTGGGCTCTGGCAGCAGCAGCCAGTTCCCACCCCAAGCAGCAGCTCGGCTGTTCCGCTCCGAAACCGAGAGAGCCTAGCCCCCTTTTCCCAGCGCAATTCCCGAGGAACTCTGCCCCTCTGAGAGAAACACCCCAGCTGCACCCTTCCTGTGGAAACTTCTGTCTCTCCTAAGATTGGTCATTATGGTTTCTTAGCAACAGGTGGGACAAAATTCCATGAGAGAAAGAAACAGAAGGGAAAATCCTAAATCCCAACAATATATCATTTACCATGACCTACAGACTGAGAAAACATTTCACCTTGTCCTTAGTGTAAACTCAATAAGAGGTTTAGCCAATCTATCTGTTATAATAAGAAAAGCTGAATCAATTTACTTTATTTTTGGAGTTATTTGAGATACACAACTGTAGAGGACACTTGTGCATCTATTTCAGTTCACAAAGCATCTAACTTAAAACAACTATAAATCATCCTTACAGGAGCAATTTTTTATTAAGAAGAAAAAAATCTTGTATATAATGTTCAGACAGAAGACGAAGGTAAAAAAAAAAAATCTCAGCTTAGTAAGATACTACTTTCTGCACCAAACATTTAATAATATGAAGGGAAAACATAATTCTCAGTAGCCTACCAAAAAAGCCTACCTGAAAAGGTCCATTTACAGTGAATTATCCTAGAAAATTCTGGATGCCAAGCTGCTTCAGGAGAGGATATAGTTGCTAAGGACAGAAATGCAACATACTTACTAAACTTTAAACAATAATATTGGCAGAAGCACTGTTTACTATGAAAGTGAACTGTAAGAACACAGGCAGATTTTTATGGATACAACCATTTCCAATACCTTTCTTCAAAAAATACGTTTTCATGTTTGATGCTTTTGAATATGTGTAAAACAAGAGCAGAAAACAAAATTTTCTGCTATAAGGAATTAATGATAAGGAATTAAATCTACTTACTAAAAATTATCTAGCCTTTGAGCTTCAAAAGAGTAAACTAAAATAGTAGGAATTGAAAAATTACTAAATGTCATCCTTCTGCCCAACTACATTCACATATATCTGGAAACACAAAGAAAAACAAACAAACAATCCAGTAAGACAAGCCTGTAGCCTTTGACATATTTTTTGCTTTCCCTTTTTGGTTCATAGGAAGTCTCTTGTGTTTAACAACTCCAAAAGGCTTTTTGTTTACTTCTATATGTTGTTGCCAAACAAACTAACTTGTGCTTTATAATTTCCTGGGTTACTGCACTGCTGTTCTCAACAGCCAGTTCTGTTGGTTACTATTTGTCACAATCTCATTTGGGAATCTGAACATCGTCTGCCTACAATAAAAGCGAAGTCTGTTTCAACTAAGACTTAATTACTCTGCTTATTAAAAAGTATTTCTTCACAAAAGCACAGTTTATATGGTTTGCTTGTTAATGCCAAAGAAGATTGTAGGCCAAACCAAAAATCTTACATAGATTCAAACGGTCTTGGATTTACCTATTCCCTGAAGTAATTGTCCCTGAGGACTGGAAGAGCTACCAAAATGCTGCTACTGTACAAATTGTATGCCTGTCCTGCTGTGACAAGGGCTATTTTGACAGGCCACTAGTTAAAAACTATCTTTCTACCCATCACATGAAGTAATTAGGCTGTATTGACAAAGAAAATACCATTAAAGGTGCATTAAAGGTAAGAATGAAAGGTTATGTCTGGGACAACTTATAATCAGAAAGCCACTAATTAAGCCACGTGCCTGGAATAAACCAACAAACCACAGGTATTATGAAATTCAACTTAGATTTCCGTACTAAAGACAGCAAATGGAAAGTACATCTGTAGGAATCATGTGCCATGGCTACACATAAAGCTGATGAATTTAAGCAATCTCCTCTAAACTCAGTAAGTGCATTCAGGGAATCTAAAACCAGTAAGTGGATTCAGGGAATCAAACTTTTTATATCTATTGCAAGTCTACAAGAAAAACAACAAAAAAACCCACCAGGGCCGTTTGTCATATTCTTAATGCTGCTTATCTATACTTGTAGTCTCCTTTTGATTGATGTTTTGTTAAAGATTTAATTTGGCATTTCCGCAGAATAACTGAAAATATTTACAAACAAAACAGATGAACAATGTTTGGAACACTATATTCTCTTTCAAAAGTCAATAGCAGGTGTTCTATAAATAGAAAGGGAAGGGAAAACAGAAAAAGGCTACAGGCAAAATATGAATTTGCTCTTTTCCTGCAGGGCTTTACCTATCCCATGGTGGATAACTTCTACAAAAGTACAGTAACTTACACATTTCCTTACAGGATTTCACAACTTTTTTAAAGATGGTATCTTCAATTTGTCAGGATCACAATGAATTCTCAGCTGAGTTCCAGCAGCTGTCCTTTCCCATTTGTGCCATCTAAATTAATAAGTATATTCCCAATACCACCATCTGGGGAACACAGAAAACACTGGACACTGAGAGCTGGACTCTCAGCAGGCATCTGCTGAATTCCATTCACATTAGTCCCGTGTTAAGACTAACCCACTGATTGCATATGGAGCTGTTGTTCGAAATATTTTCCTCCCTTAACTGTAGCTCTCCCCAGAGACAAGGGGAAGAAATAATACATAGGCAAATATTTATCTTTATTATATATATCCTACCTATATGTGGCATATATTCACAGGATTTATCCAGTCCTCTGTGGTGAACACAGACAGGACTAGGGTTCTGGCCCTGTAAGGCTGTCATGTAGTGTAGTCTGTAAAATTTTTAATGTAATTTTTAAAGTTCATTTGTATAATAAATCTTCCTCTCTCATCATAAGTTTTAGCCTGTGTAGGATAAGTTTTGAATTTTGCTCATATTTGGAGGTCTGACATGCTAACCTCAAAACGATAGTTTCACGTGTTGTTTAGAAGAACAAAATACAAAACTGTTCTTCGATCATGCAATGAAAATAAATGTGAGTATGGACAACAGAGAAATGAGTGAGAAACAAAACCAGAAAAATAAGTACAAAACATTGATCATGTGAGACTACAAGAAAAAACAGAAGATGAAAACAGGCCAATTAAAAATATATTACATAAATTGTGAAGAGCATAAAGTGAAGAAACAATAGGACGAGGTTTAAAAGAACAGGAAAAAAAGACAAAAAAAGAAAACACAAGTGCATAAAATAACATTGGAACCAAGCACTTAATTCTTTACCTCTATACAGTAATTCAGTCCTATATTTTTAGGAGAAAAGTCATACATTCTCAGATCTTAAGCTGTAGGGATTTTTAAAACATATTTCAAGAAAAGCATGAATCACTTCAGGTTCTCCCACATGCTATGTCCTTTTCTCAACCTAAGGGAGATGGTTTGGGTTGTTTTGTTTTGTTTGGATTGGGTAGTGTTCTTGTTGTTGTTCATTTGGGAGGTTTTGATTGTCTGGCTGGGCTTGGGGTTTTTTTTAAATTTTATTTTATTTTCATACTCTATTTTTCTGAAATTCCCTAGTGTATTCAGTTCTAGTTTTCCTTCAAATTCTCCCTGCTTCAAGTGAATGTCATTGGAATAACACCAGGAAACACTATCACTGTCTCTTAAAATGTTTTCTAGATTTTTGAAAGAATAACGTAATATTTAAAAGTTAGGCAAACAAAAAAGAAAGGTCCTCATTATTGTCCTTGTCTGTAACAATGCACAGCCAGATTCTCAGAATTACACAGCGTTCATCAAGAACAATTACCAATTTTGTTCTGCTTGTTGAAAATTTTATCCATGAATTTAAAAAAAAGTCAGTTCTGTAGGTCGATGAGCTTAATGAAAGAAGGTTGATGACTGATTAAGGACAAGTAAAAACAAAGGCATTTGACAATATGTATTCCTATCAAGAATTTCTTGATTTCAAGGCAGTTATGTAGAGCAACACAGCGGAAAATCTTGTAAGGCAAAGTAAGAGCTCAGCTTTCCCCCCTGGAATCCTCACTGATCATTTGATTCAATCCAAAATACTTTTTCATGTAAAAATGAACTATGCTGTACTTACCATGTACCAAAAGTAGATTAAGTCATGGTGGTGTGCTGTAATGACACTTACATGAAACCAACAACAATGGGAATCATTCACAATGAGACCTAAGCTTTCATTTAAAGAAATTATGAAAATATGTCTATTCAAATAAATCTTTCAAATGGGTATTTAACTTGCAATGTAACAGTCCAGATGGTAGTTCTTAACAGGATGTGATCCGTTTCTGTTCTTTTCAATAATACATTAATTCCAAAGTCAAGTAATGATCATTTCAAAAACCCCCTCCAACCAGGCAACAGACACAACAGAGTAACTGAAATTGATGTAAAAAATTAGTTTGTAGGGCTACAAGATCTTTAACATGTAGCTTGTGAACAGTTATCAGGGAGGGCAAAGGAGCAGAGACACTAACTGGACAGTAAACGCTGTTTCACAAGGCCAAATTCCGATGGCAAGTAGGAGAGATTTCAGAACACTGCTGCTTCCAATGAGTTTACTTATTCTGAGTTGCTTTCTCATCTTCTTATAACTTAAATAGAAATTTGTCAAAATTACTAAGCCTGAGTGTCCAGTCTAATTTAGTGTCCAGACTTTTATTAGGTAATTTGCTCTGAGACATACATTTGGATTATTCCTTGTAATAGCACAATCCTTGTGCTATATTTACATTAGATACAGTAGCAAAGTTTTACAATCCTTGACTTGCCTTTGTTATCTGAAGATATTAGTCCTTTTTTAAATGTTATTTGACTTCTGCTCTTAAAAATCTTGAAAGAAGAGAGTAAAAATTTTATAAAAACATTCTTTATTTTAAAAATGTAAACATGTAGTCTATCAGCAAGATTCCTCTTGTTGGCATACTTTATGCTGTGTGCTGTTCCATTTCTGAGCATTGGGACTGCATGACCAGGAGGCAGTACAGACATGGCAAAGCCATTTCTTGTACTGAACAAACTAGAGATTTTGTACAGGCCTTTTATTTCCAGTAACCACTATGAACAACCATGGACATGACAATGAGCACAAATTTTGCCATCTCTTCCACATTTATAAATTTCAGGGTTCTTTATAATGTTTCTGAACGTGTAGTAGAGGGCCTCTGTATTGATCCAGGCTTTTTCCCTGTAGGCATAAGCAAGATGAAGAGTTCTTGGGTTTGGTATTTATGCATTACCACCAGATTCTCAAAAGACCATACTCAGTTTTTTGAATTAAGTATCTGTTCCCTGAATGCATAAATTACTGCAGTTTATACATTTAATATAAAAACACAAACTCCACATATTTCTCTTATTGCATCCATCAAGCACTCTCTAAACCACTATATGCCAAACTTATTTTCTAAGTAGTAGAGCACTGATATATCTAAAGACTTTAATTACTTAAATATCCATTTGGCTAAAGCTCTATTCTCTTAGTCCTCTCTCGAACAGCTCCTCACAAATCCATGGTGTTTTCATTATCATTGGTCTTCCTATTCTTCTTTAATAATAGCAATTTTTTCCTTTGAGTTTAATCTTCACCAGTCAATTAATAATGTACAGATTCATTGTGAGACTTAATTCAAATATTTTATTCTGCAGTCTTTTATTAAATTTGTCATGACAGTTGTGACTCATAAAGAAATTTTAATATTATATAAACTTAGCTTTTAATAGTTAGTTCTTACACGTATTTTTTAAATATTTTGGGGTTTGTGTTTTATGACACTAAAGATTTTTTCTTGACTTTTTTACAGACTAATATAGGAAGATCTATCAGTGGTCTCATCTTCCATTTCTTGGGTGGTTTTGTTTTATGTCAGATTTTCTGTGATAATAAAAAAATAGGTAATATTAAGGCAAAATTGTATTAATTTATTGCATTGTCTACACTATTTATAGTCATTCTCTATTGCATTGACTACAATAGAACTAAAAGTAAATCATTCCCTTTCATACTGTCATAATGGGAAACTCATCTTAATCATGTTCATTTCAGAAATAATTCTTCATTTCTACACTTTGAAGATTTTCTGTGCTAATGCTTTTTAAAGAAGGCTTTTTTTGCCCCCTCTTAATTACAGAAGTGGTGATGGCTTTAATATTATGTTAGTAATGATACTGTGTTTTTTAAAAAAAAATACAGAGGTGAAAGCAAAAGGTATCTGGTTCTGTGGGCCATTTTCTTAGATTCCCTGTCATTAAATCCTTTATTGTGTTGGGCAAATCCAGATAAATTTGAAAAATTTAGTTGGCTAGCTTCCTGACTGTTCCCACAGATATTTCTGTGTAGGTTCCTGTTGGAATTGCATATGTAAATATATGTGGTAAAGAACTGGGGAAGGTGGGAACATATCCTGAATTATCTGATTTAGAATTTCTTTCATTCTCTGGTTTAAAGAATGCAAAAATTATTAAGTGCCAAATATCTTACCATAATAATTTCTAGAATCCTCAAGACATGAACAATCTTTTGCAACACTTACAGAGAAGACAAGTAATGCAGACGTAGCCATTTTTACATTTTTGCTAGCTTAAGCATGCTGTTTCATGCATTCCTAACCAAGAGCAACATGCCTGTACTGGGCTGACAGCTACAGTCTCCCTAGTGATTACATTTCTTAAAAACTTGACAGCAAGCAAAGTAAGCTTCTTCCTCAGCATCTCTGCTGCTAATACACTGCATGGACATTAGCTTCTTAAGTGAACTTGGAAATTATTGAGACTTCTAAGACAACAGAACTTTGGAAAGTGTTTCTGACTTCTTTGCAAGTTTAACTGATAGACTGCCTGTGTTTGTGAAATTGACAGACTATAAATTTGTCTGTACAGGTATGTTTCTTTGACTTGAAGGATATCTATGTAAATTGTTTTTAGATTCAAAGTGTACCTGCACTCAGAAACACTGACTTTTAAAGAAATTGAATGTCACAGTTTCGGAGACAAGCAAACAACAGAACACACCGAGGTTCATGAGAAAACAGCCAACTTTTATTGAGTACTGTTCTTATATCGTGTTGAAAGTCCGCATGGTAAATCCTGATCGGCTGAATGAGTTGCCACCCAGCTAACTGGCCAAGAGCTGCCCGTGTCCCCTACAGCCAAACCTGCTCCCCAACGGTGCAGACTGGTCAAGTTATATAACCAAGGTAGTTATAGACCTAGTCACATTTCAGTTACAAAATTATAATTAGGATTATTTATGACGTGAGGCCCCCAGGCCAGATGTTAGCCACCACAGTTCCCCCTTTTTGTTTTTAAATACAAAGACAGTGTCTGTCATCCTCCACAGGGCCCTTGTAGACAGGATGACAAACACGGCACAATGTATGGCACAATCATGATGACACAAATAAAAAGCCTAAGTTGAATGAGGCTTTCCACCCAACTCAATAAGCCTACCCCATCCCACACAGTGATATATCCTACGAATCATTGGAGATGTAACTTTCGTATGCAGGAGCTGTCAAATGGGGTTACCAGGAATACAAATTCTCAAAATGGCATGCCACAGGCTCATTACTTAGAATTTAACTCTACAAACAGAAACAATTCAACTTTAGGACCCAGAGAAAACCAAATAACAGGATAAACAATTTGCCTTAGTTCAGGTGATTCATGTCCTTAAATAGATAAAATCCTTAAGTCCTCTTATCATTAGATATATAAAATCTTCATATTCTTAAATAGATAAAAATCCTTAATAAATTGTTACCTAAAAAGTCCCAGATCTCCATGTAGCAGGTGTACAAGTTAACTCCCTGCTCAATGACATCTGCTGTGGGGCCACCAGCAGACGTGGCTTCTGGTCCCAAGCAGGGCATACACACCTCTAAGGTACCCATCATGATCTGGTGTCCCTGCAAACACAAGTGTACCCACATCCCCATGTAAGACCATCCCCCAACCCACAAACCTTCCCATTTATTAGTGATATCTCATACCATTACCTTGGGTTTAGGTGAGTGGGTATCACTAGATGATTGCAATGATATCAAGTGATTTAAAATTACTGGATTCCGTGAATTTACTAATACTGTTAAATGGTTCAGGGTATATATAGCTTTAGCCACTCTACTCTGTGGGGTCTCACCACACATTCCTCCTTTCTGTTTATCAAGTATATGTTTTAAAGTGCCATGAGCACATTCCACAATGTCCTGTCCTGTTGCTGAGTGGGGCATACCAGTGTGATGTAAAACACCCCAGAGCTGTAGGAATTGTCTAGTGTTTTGTGAAATGTATGCAGGGCCACTGTCTGTTTTGAGGGTCAGCAAAGGCTGATTGCCAGTGTGTGATGGTATCCTGACTCCTTTCCCCTGTGTGTACTGAAGCTGATGAGAAGGTATCAATTGAGACATGCACATATTTTAGACAACCAAATTCAGGGATGTGTGTGACATCTGTTTGCCAGATTTGTAAAGCTCTCAGATCACGAGGATTAACTCCCACCTGCAGTGCTGCAGTGTGGCCTTGGCAGTCAGCACAGGTGTTAACTGTATTACCAGCCTTTGTATTTGACAGCAGGAATTGTCACTGTAGGGCTCAAATGCCTTGATGGAAGAAGGTGTGTGATGCTTTTGCTTGTGCAAGCATATCTGGCTGTGGAGCCATCCAAGCAGGGCCAGCTAGCCAAACTGCTCGAGCATTGCCCTCTGCAATGAAACCGATAAATTTGTGTGACTTCTAATATGTAAGATGTAATAAGGGCAACTTCTGGCCTGGATGGTATGCCACAAAGTTTTTAGTAGGTAAAATATTGGTGCATTTTCAATTTCTCTCATTAGGGCTCAGTCTAATCTCGGTCTAATCTGCAATGTATGCAGAGTCAGTCACCATATTTAAAGAATATGGGGAAAACTTGGAAAGCCATTGGTACAGCACATAGCTCCACCAAATGAGGTGATCCACTCTCACAACCTTCCAATGTTTGCCATTCACTTTCCTCTTTCCACATTACAGTGGCTTTTCCTGTTTTCCCAGAACCATTGGTAGACCCTGTAAACACCTTTTAGGGGTGTGGAACTTTTCAAAGGTTTTAGGGATAATGCAGTGGTCTCACTCAACTGCAGTAAGTTATGGCTTGGTAGTAACAGTATAGCATAATAATGGTATAGCTTGGGTAATTTTTTCCAAGAAATTTTGCAAGGCACTTTGCAAGGCTGTGTTGTTGGCAAAGCACCATTCAAATTGTTCTTCTGGCACTGGACAATAATAATAAATAATAATTTTAGAAGGATCTCTTGCACTTAATTGTAAGCATCTCTGAGGATATTTGATGTTTAATTGTACAACAAACTCAAAGATGGTAGGGGCCATCTTTTTAGGTTGGTGAGTGATCCCACTGTGAATGAGTATCCCACTGTCCAATAATACCTGCAGGATGAAAATCAATGATGAAAATAAATACAGTAATGCACAC
Source organism: Cettia cetti (assembly GCA_013401135.1). Classification (NCBI taxonomy): domain Eukaryota; kingdom Metazoa; phylum Chordata; class Aves; order Passeriformes; family Sylviidae; genus Cettia; species Cettia cetti. The sequence continues at coordinate 27,454 of VZUI01033002.1, forward strand.
CTCTGGACATATCTGGTGGACTTGTCTGTTTGTGATAGCCTGCTCTACTGAGTGGCTTTTGCCTCTGTGGTTAATTTTCTGGGAGAATTTAGATCAGGATCACATTTTAGGATGTTAAATAAGGGTGCCAGTTGTAGGGTGGTCAATCCTAGATGGTTCTAACCGAGCTTATGATACCCAGAAGTCTTTGAGCATCATTTAGCATTTAAATTTTTGTTGAGAGTCGAATTGTTTGTGGCTGTATGGTCTGATCCATCATTTTGAGTCCAAGGTACTTCCAGGGTGGAAGTACCTTGCTGGTGCACTTTTTCCAGTGCTACCTGTAGCCCAAATGTTTTTAATACTTGCATCAGGCTTGGATGAATCTGTGAAAGATCTTTTTTGGTCAGGGTTGCCATCAAGATATCATCCATGTAGTGATAGCAGTATGCCCCTGAAAATTTTTCTCTTACTCATGAAAGTGCCTGTGCAACATACTATTGACAAATTGTGGGGTTGTTTCTCGTTCCTTGTGGTAAAACTTTCCATTGATAACGCTTGACTCATCAGTGTTATTAACAGATGGAACAGTGAAAGCAAACTTTTGGATATCTTCAGGATGTAATGGGATAGTAAAAAAACCCAACTTTTTAAATCCACAATCAGAATGTCCCAGGTGGCAGTTATAGTAGGAGATGGCATACCAGGTTGCAAAGCACCCATGCTTTCCGTGACTGCATTGATTTTTCTCAAGTCATGGAGCAACTTCCATTTACCAGACTTCTTTTTTATAACAAATTCCAGGGTGTTCAAGGGCTCGTGGATGGTTCTATGTCTCCTTGAGCTAATTGTTTTTGCACTAGAGATTTTAGGGCATGTAGTTTCTCTTTCTCAAGGGACCACTGTGGTATCCACACAGGTCGAGCAGTAAGCCATTTTAGTACTAGTGTGGAATATTTTACGCCCTTTAATACAGTGGCCCCTGTTAAAAATCCATTCCCACCCAGACTCCCCATGCAGACAGAACATCCCTCCCCCACAGGTTAAGTGGTGCAGTGGTGATGTGTGGCCGAATCGTGGCTGTCTGACCCTCCTGATTTTTGACCAACACAGATCTGCTACTCAAAAAGCTCTGTGTGGTCCCTCTGAGGCCAGCAACAACAGATCCCACAGCCATGGTGGGCCAAAACAAAGGCCAAATGTTGGCAGAGATGATGGCGACATCTGCCCCATGTCAATCATCCCACTGACCTTTATCTGTGAGGGACTTGCTCGAGGCATTTTGATGGTAAAAACCATATTAGGTCTTTGATTACACACAACCTGGGTCCAATACACCTGGAGTTCTCCAGTCAACCCAAAGCCTCAGGTCTCCTTGCACCTTAGGATCTGTTTTTGAGACAGAAGACGTAAAAGGGATGAGTTGAGCAATTTGTGTTTTCACAGGGATAGTCAAAGGTGGAGTAGGGCTTGATACCACGATATGTATTTGTCCTGTAAAATCTTTCTATAATAGCAGGGTACACAAAGATACTTTTTAGAGTGTCGTGACACACGCTCCAGCTAAGCGACAACAGGGGTGCAACAGTCCCCCTGCAAGCTCTGCAATCCCACCTATCGCAGGTCTGGCGCAGGGGCAGAGAACAGAGACACAGACCTCAGGGTGCAACTGAGAAGGTTTATATAACTGAAGGAAGCAAGCCCCCAAAGACTCTCACAATGATCTTCCAATGGATTTTATACAACTGAAGAAGGAGGGACTTTGGGTTGGAAACCAATGGGGAAACTGTCAGGGAGGAGTCTCGGGCAGGGTGACAGGAGTATATAGCCAATGGTAAAAGCAGGGGGAGGGGAGAAGGTCACATGGGCCTATGGGACATCCAGTATTAGGGAATTTCCCAGGCGGGGATTAGGATAGGGGTTGGCCCACAGGGGAGATAGACAAGGGAGGTTCTGGAAAGGGGGTAGGGATAATATAAGATTGACAGCTAAACATGGAATTTCCAGGACTTAACTGAAAACCAGGCTAAACCATAACAGAGAAAAACCAGAGTATCTAAGGTTAAACCAATTGGGGTAGCACAAATAGATGTAACCCAAATGTAGAGTGGCAGTGGATCTTCTGATCAACAGAGCACTCAATCCTCTCCTGATGGGCCCCTGGGCATCAAGAGGGACCTTGTGTACCTTTGCAGTACTTACAGTTGTTGGGATTGAGATGGAAACACCTATTCCAGCTGATCCTCTTTTCCTTCCTGTGAGCTGGTCACATAGGCTTGTACAGGAAGGCGGGAAGATGTTTATATCAGCATGCATCTACCCCTTGCACTTGGTCTTCTATTTCCCTGGTCCTTAAGAAGTTGTCTGTTAATATGGGTTCTGGATTTGCATTGTCTGACCACATGACCAGGTTACCCACACTGGTTGCGGTGCAGGTTTACATTCCTCTCTCCTTGAATTGTCCCTGTTTGAATGGGCTTACAGGGACAGTTCGCTCTCAGGTGGCCTTGTTGTCCATATCTGTAGCACTGGGATGTCACTTTTACAACAGCTGCAATGGAATCTGCTAATAAAGATGCACTGTGGGACTCAGATCCAACTTTGGCACAGGCATATATTATTTTGTCTAAAGATGAATTTTCATTTGGTAACAGTTCTATTATTTTCCTGCAATCATCGTCTTTTGCCAATTGTAAAATTAATTAATTTCTGGCCTAACTCTTTACGATTTGTTTTTCCTTGGCATCCTCCAGTCTCCCTATAAACTGCAGGTCTTTAACCCCCTATCTGATCTTTGAATACCCTTGGGTCGAGTTAGCCATGTTTGCCACTTTAAACAATGCCTGCACCTCAAAGTGTTTTACTTGTACCAGTACTAATGGGTATAACCACGCTTGAAGTTTTAGATCCCCCATCTGTGGTAGTCCTAGTAGTTGAGAAACCCTTGCCCCAAACTGTGCATCTTGTTGTGAATCTCTTAGGTTTCTTAGTTCCTGCTGTTCTGCACTGTTTTGCCATGTTGAGTCAAAAACCATACATTGAACTGGGCTATAGATCAATTTTGCTAGCTGCCTAATATCAAAGGGTGTTACTTCTTCAGTAGATAAAATTGCAGCATGTTGGCAACTGCAGGAGATCCCAGTCCATGCTTTGCAACAAGCTGTCCTAGTTTGGAAATAACTGGCCACTGGAAGGGTGTATATTTATAAGGTACAGCTCCACTGCCTCTTAGTTCTGAGTATACTTCAACCATCCTAGCCCCAGGCTCCCAAGCATCTGACATGGGCACATCAATTTTGCCTGCTCCCTCAAAATCCCCGCTCACAACACCCACTTGATTTACCTGTTGCCAGATGCTGACCAGATCAGACGTAGCTATCAGCAGCACAGCAATGGTGGCATTCTCTTGTGGTTCAGCAGGAAAACAATGACTCAGATTCCCTCTGTAGGTTTCTTTCAAGTCCCTTATTGGTATTTGTCCCAGGGACTGTTCCAGCTCCAGTAGTGGCAGCGGCAATGCTCGCAGCGCTGCGACTTCGGGAACTGCTTCCGGGAATGATGTTGGTATGGCATCCAAGTATCCGTGGTGACATATCTCTGGGGTCTGCCCATGAATTACAGCGGTGAGTGGGCATGCCCTACAGAGGCTGAGTCACAGGCACAGTCTTGGAGCCAAGCCAATCAGCCCCGTGAGGAGGCAGTCTGAGCGGGTTTGTGTGACAGAGCACTCCATTTCTGTGGGGGCCCAGGCACCACTCCGGTGCAGCTGCAGGGCCAGCACGGTCCAGCGCCATTGCCACACGCTCACCTGACACAGCTTGACATGGCTTCACAGCGGCTAAGGCATGGTGTCACAGCAGCTTGTCTCGACTGCAGGATGCTTCACTGGCAAGGTGTTCTAGCACGGGGCGGCAGCATGGCTTCCGTGGCTGTAGAATGCCCCACTGGCAGGTGTTCTGGCATGGGGCAGCAGCGTGACTTTGCACAGTTGTCTTGCCTATCCTCATCTCTCATGCTTCCCACTGCCCCTCCCAGTGCCCTGTCCTCGCCACACACCCTGGATTATGTGTGGCTGCTGCTGAGGACTCTTCCCAGGAGAGCCCTTAGCCCTCATTCTCCAGGGTTTTCGGTTTGTCCTCATACTCGCTCTGGCTACAGGTACAAGGGTGATTATTTCATTACACATGAGCTGGGCAACTCTTTCATTCAGGTTCCACTGAGGTTCTCCTGCAAGAAGTGAGCTGAGGTGCCCATGCTGTTGGGCTGTGAGCAACCTCTGTTTAGCCAGTTGTGCTGTTATGGGCAGGAGGGGCAGAAAGCAGGTGCTGCTGTGATAGTGACTCTCCCAACTCTCATGTTCCAGATGCCAGTAGCGCAAAAGAAGGTTTGGATGGAGCACCCCCCACACGAATTCCACAGCCCCTGGCATGTATCTGAACTCCCCCGAGGTGCAGAAGGCTCTACATATCTCCCCCAAGGCCCCAGAGTGGCAGGTGAGCAGGCTGTGGGCAGGGAGGGACTACTATGAGAAGGAGCAGACATGATGCCAGTGCTTCCTCCACAACTTCGACATGAGCCGCAGCTACAAGTGCCTGTACATGCAGATGAATGAGCATGTACAGGTACTCCTCAAGCTGCTTAGAGCCACGGTATGTGCACTGGAACCCACAGTCCGTGGGAGTGTGCCAGCTCAGCCTCCTACCTGGCTGGGGCTGCTGCCCTGCCAACTGGGGGCAGGTATGTAGGCAGCATCCGCATTGTCCCCACCGCCGTCTTTGCATCATGCTCCACCTCTAACTGCCTCAGTAAGTCCACAATGAGCCTCCAGGGCTTTATGACATTAATGGCGGTCTCCTCGCCTATGGAGGCTGCCTCAATTATAAATCTGTTAGCCCACTCCCATGTTCTTAAGTAAAGGGCAGCTCCTTCAGTCACATCCAACCCCTGATTCTTGGATCATGTTAACAAGGCTAGCAAAGCCCGCTCGTTATATTTTATCCCCTATTTCCTTAAAAAGAGGGTCCATACCTTTATCACAGGTCTTCTTCCACCAAAGCCCATGCTCTCATATTTCCTGGCGGCATCTTCTACTGTTGAATGGACCAAGGCAGCTTTCTGCACTGTTCTCTGCAGCTCTCCACGCTGCTCACAGCTGTACCCACTGCTCCACCGGGACTACCACAGCTCTCCACACTGCTCCCTGCAGCTTTTCACGCTGCTTACAGCTATACTCACTGCTCCACTGGGACTACACAGCTCTCCACACCGCTCTCTGCAGCTCTACAGGCTGCAGGCATCTATCCCCACTGCCCTCTGTCTCCCCACTCTACCCATGGCAGCTGTTGCATCACATCAGCAGGTCACCACTTGTCGCCGTTTCGGAGACAGGCAAACAACAGAACACACCAAGGTTCATGAGAAAACAGCCAACTTTTATTGAGTACTGTTCTCCTTATATCATGTTGAAAGTCTGTGCGGTAAATCCTGATCGGCTGAATGAGTTGCCGCCCAGCTAACTGGCCAAGAGCTGCCCGTGTCCCCTACAGCCAAACCTGCTCCCCAATGGCCCAGATTGGTCAAGTTATATAACCAAGGTAGTTATAGACTTCGTCACATTTCAGTTATAAAATTATAATTAGGATTATTTATGACCATGAGGTCCCCAGGCCAGCTGTTAGCTGTCACTGTTGGACACGAAATGAAGAGCTTGACTCCAGGTAGAAAAAAGATCAGAAAGGCTTTATTTTCAATTTTACACAGCTCTTTAGCTCTGTGCTAAAGAACCATATGACTGGTTAAATAAAGACAACACTTCTCTTCATTGGTTAAATAAAAGAAACAACATCTGTGAGAAGGTTGTTATGAGAAAACTAGATGTGTTATGAAAAAACAGAAGTCTTGTTTACGTTCACCGTCCTTGAGAGGAATGTATTCTCTCAAGGGAAGGAGAAATCAGCTACGAATAGGCTGAAAATTTCACAAACTCAAAAAATCAGACCCACAGTTAGCCACCACAACTGGGTATTGTATTTTTCTATATCTTGGTATTAGAGTGGTGCACACTGAGAATAGACTAATGTATGTAATCTTTCCTACAAGATAATTTGACTTGGTAAGCGTTGCACTGAGCACAGGCTGAAGAGAAAGGGTGCTGGCAGCTGTCTCTGCTGGAGGATCTCTGAAGTCAGGAAGACTGACACTCTGGATACATAAAAGACTTTATGGAGTCAGTATGAAATAGTCCTTACCCTAACATCCCAGTCTTATCTGAAGTGATTTATGATAAAGAAATGGCCATTAAAGTTGTGATTTTCAAATGCATTATTACATTGTTATTTGTGAAAGTTAAACAGTTTTACTCCACAGGAAGGCTGGTACAAAAATCAAGTAGTTTATCTCCAGATACTGACTGCACCCTGCATTTTCAGGGTATAAATTTGTTTAAAATGTACAGTACTTACTTAGAAAGACAGTCACTTCAACTTCTTTAAATATATATATTTTATAGAAGTGTGCAAGTCTATATTTTTTGTTTTCATTTTCAATTTAACTTTTAAACTTATAGTTTATTTTTCTGTCTAAGAAGATCACGCAGAAATACTTTCCTTTTTTCTTCAGTACCTGCTTCTCGGTTTCCTCTTCTCTCTATATGTCTGTACCTAGAGAAATGGCCTTTTTTCCTCCTAAATTTACATATCTCTTTCCCCTTTTTCCCCCTACAAGGATATTTCAAGAATTTCTCAGAAAAACAGTCTCTCTTTCATAACTTATCTAGTCCATTAGATTCAACACACCCTTAAGAAATATCATCAGAAGCCAACAGCCAGAGCAATAAATGGATCAGACGAAGATTACAAAAAAATGGAACAAGCAAAACTCACAAATTTTTTTTTAAAAGTTCATCTCAGTTGATTTTTTTGGAATTACCATACAGGCTAGGCAGAGGAAAGCCCACATATATATTTTTGGTTCATTATGAGTTACAAAGCTGCAAGTAATTTGACTGTAATAGGCCATGTACTTTCTGAATTTATCTCAAGGTCACCTGCCTGTGGTCTTGAGAGGATGTCATGGGAGGGAGCAACAAGCCCCTGCTTCCTGCAATCCACCAAACATCAGGAGATGAAGCTAGAGTAAGGAAAATTTACAGAAACACTAGTTCAGACAAAAAAAAAAAATCATGTCTTTCTTTTCAGGAAAGTTTTCAACATACATACCTCTGCTTTCTAGAGAGAGCACTTTGTTTCCTGGTGATACATATTTTCAAACCAAGTCTTGTTGCTTCCACTGCCCACCTCCAACAGCCTTTGGTGGCTTAGCTTGGAGCTCTCTCCCCCATCCCCATTCCTGGGATGCCTACAAAAATCATTGTTTGTTATGCATCCCAGACTGAGCTGACACCTGTCACTCTAGGTACCTGTCACTCACATGTATCTCCAACATAGCCCTGGATTATGCTGATGAAGTGCCCTCAAATTCACCACATTCCATGATGATTTCAGAGGAGAAATGTTCAGCCAGAACTATTATGAAAACATGGAGTCTTACAAATTACAGAAAGAATCACCATATCCACTTCCAAATGTTGACATATTGAATATACCATGTGAGGTGAAGTAAGTCACTGGAACTTCAAAACTGTTCCAGATGCTGGCTGACGGACAAAACTCAGCTGTGACTCAGCTTAATAAAGGGCAGATATATCACCAGGAACTAAATTATGATCTTTCTTAAAAGCCAATGGGACTTTGGTGCTGATTTCAAGGGACCAGAGCTTCAGCCAAGACAGGTCATGTAAAAGCAAACATGCTGCACTCTTTGATAGATTTATTGTTATTGTTGGTTTAGTATTAGCATTATTTCATTGCTGCTATTGCAGTAGCTCTTAATACAACTAGAAATAGACTGAAAAAAGACTACAACATTTGACTAAAATGATCCCTTAGCAACAAATAAAACACTATGAGTGGCATGGCATAGTGCTACATTTAATTTCCCTTTACAAATATATTTTTTCTTACCTAGATGTGAGGAGTGGATGTGTTCATTTTGCTTTTTACCAGTATTAAAAATATTTTTCTTGTTATTAGAAGGGGTTTTTCTTTATATTGTAGCAGTATGATGTCCTGGCTCAAAGTATAATCTCATGCCTTTATTTCCTGTAAAAGAATTTATTAACTATGAAAAAAATAAGTGATGTCCTTAGAAAACTGCAAGTTTTTCTGTGCTGGATGCTGAAAATCTAGTAGTATGTTTACAAAGGTGAAGTTACAATTACAAGGTCATTTTAGTTTCAACTTGCTTGCAAGGGCTGCAAATCCATCCACACAACCACATATCCAGTAGCTTACATTGTTGTGAAAATAGCAGGAAAAGTCTAAAAAGGAGTTTCAAAGTAGATTCATAGGCCATATCCAGATTAAAGTGGATATCAGGTTGTCTGTGTTACAGTAATGTTCAGCACAGCCTGAAAAGAGTTCCTCAAGCCGCCAGAGTGCCGTTGATGGCATATTCAAGCTCCCTGGCAAGACTAGGTTACTCTGTGTGATGTGTTTGATGTTGCTTTGGATTCAAGAACATTACCGAAACACAAAAAAGCTCTTATTCAGCGGCCTGAATAAATACAATTACACCAGAGGTGAGCTAAGCAGCCATAGCTCCCTGGGTACAGAGAGGAACAGGACCAGCAGAAGCTGAAACCAGCTCAGGCCATAGCTCATGTTGGGGCAGTGCAGACCCCAAGAGCCCCGGGGAAGGAAGCTACAGGCACAGAACAGGCATAGCCCCACAGCCCTCTGCATTGGAGCAGCTGGTGCCCACGGCCTGGGAGGACTGTGAGCATCAGCCTGGTGAACTGCAACTATACTGTGGTGCTGGTGCACAGAGGAGTTTCTCCACTCAATTATTATTTAATCTTTCCTACAATTAAGAAATACAATCTTGTCACACAGACCAACCATTTTGATAGAGCCCCAAAATAATGAAGTTTTTAGAGACAGAAAGTAAGTCGTAGTGTCATAGAATATGCTGAGTTGGAAGGGACCTATCAGGACTGAAGCTGTTGGACGTGAAATAAAGAGCTTGACTCCAGTTCAAAGTAGAAGAAAGATCAGAAGGCTTTATTTACAATTCATCCAGCCTTTTTATAACATGCTGCACTAAAAAGGCAAATTATTGGTCCATAGAATGGACACCTCTCTGCATTGGTTAAGTAACATAAACAACACCTGGAATAGGGTTGTTATGAGAAACTTAGAAATGTTATGGTTATTTACAGGAACTTGTCCTTGAAAGAAAAGCTCTCTCAAGAAATCTTCCCATGAGAAGAAAATCAGCCGCCGACAAGCTGAAAACCTTACAGATTCAGAAATTTCAGGCCCACACAGGACCACTGAATCTGCTCCTGGCCATGTGCAAGACAATGCAAGAATTCCACCACATGAATTGGGATGTTGTCCAAACACTTCTTGAACTCTGTCAGGCTTGGTGCTGTCACACTTCTCTGGCAAGTCTCTTCCAGTGCTCACCATCCTCTGCGTGAAAAATTTTCTGATATACAACCTAAACCTCCCCTGACTCAACTTCATGCCATTTCCTCAAGTCCTGGTACTGCTTGTGAGAGTGATGGGATTGGCACCTGCCCCTTGGCTTTCCCTCAGAACAGGAAGACCACAATGAGGTCTGCCCTTAGTCTCTTCTCCAGGAGCAACAAAACAGTGACCTCAGCTACTGCTAACAAGGCTTCCCCTCCGGATCCTCCACCATCCTCCTATCCCTCGTTGGGACGCTATCATTTGTCTAAATTTGATAAAAATTTGAGCAGCGAACCAAGTCCTTTTTTAAAAAGAAAAGCGATACCTGAGCATACCTCTTGAAGACCGCTATCAACTTCGGCAAAGGCGGGGCGGGCGGTGCCCTTCGCTCCCGGGGCGCGCCGGGGCGGCTCCCAGCGGGGCGGTGGCTCCGCGGGCCCGGCGCTGACCCGGCCCCCTCACGGCGCGGGCGGGCGGCCATGGCGGC